>KZ109922.1:0-12838 GCA_002116395.1 Ramularia endophylla | reverse complement strand
CCCGTATCTACTCTATATATCTAATTCCTTACCGTATCTTCCTACTACGCGGTATTACGGCACCGATAGCATTATATCTCCGAGGCGGACTTACTAGTTACGATAGGTTTTAGCTATATTTACTACTAGATCGAAGATATCTCGTATAGAACATCCCTATTATACTTCGAATCGTAACCCTAAGTACCGAATACCTATACGAATACCTATAAACGAAGGGCTATATAAGTACTACTACTACCTCCGGAGGAGGTCGATTAGGACGAGTTCTATTCTAAGGTAGGGTTCGATTATAAGAAAAAGTATAGTAGCTATAGCTATTATAGTATATATAAGAGGCGTAATCCGCGAGGGTAGTAGCTCGTCCGCTATAAACAAGCGACTATAGCTACGCCGCCGGACGCTAGCGTAGTCGCGAACGCTCCTACGAATACGACTACGAGCGGTACGAGTAGGGGCGCGCCCGGGTATAACATCTTTACGTCGATACCGAATACTACCGAGTAATATCGTAAATAATAACCTTACTCTATACTACTACCTAGCTACCCCTAGTACTCCGCCGGTAGACGCCTATTATTATTACGCTAGCCGCCGGCGTCGAGCAACTCCTCTAGTACCGCGGTCTCTTCCCCGAAGAGTCGCTCGAGTATAGTTACGAGTAGTAAGGTAATATAGTCGACTACTAGGATATATACCTAATATATTAAGGTCTCGAGGGCTAGGGTAAGGGAATATTAAGATCTAGTAAAGATACTTAATATAAGGGATAGCTAGACTAAAGATCGCTTTAATAGAAGCGGTAAGAGCCTTCTAGACTTTATACTTAGTCGTATACGGTTTCTACTAAAAGATAATTATCGAACGATACTAGACTTCCTTAAAGTACGCTTCGTTACTACCTTTAATAAGACGACGAATATACTATTATTCTTAAGCGATATAGTACTCGATATAGAGACGCTAAGTAAGAAGCTTATTACTTTTAACTTATATAAGCCAAAGGGATAGGCTCTTTAGTACGAGTTTAGTATTACCGTGTTTTAGATAGGCTAGATAGTAAGGGAACGTAAAGCGAGGGTAAAGGGGAAATAGTAGCCTATCGTCGAGAGTCTATTACTATCGACAAGTAATACTACGAATACCGTTACGAAGTAGTTTAACTTTACGAATACTAAGATTAAGTAGGAAGCCTTGTTCTAGCTATTTAAACTACGTCTAGTCGAGCAAGCTTTATAGGTAACTCGTATTATCGACCCTTCTAAACTACCTAAGATCCTTAATCTTACTACGAGTAGCCCTACGAATCCTATCTCGAGTACGATTAAGGGCGAGGAGCTAGAAGAGCTAAAAGAGCTAGAGGAGCTAGAGGAGCTAGAGGATTTACGAACGCCGTTACTACTTTCGGAGCTCTTAGGATTACTATTTCCGGAGCTCCTCTTAGGTATAATACCTATACCTATACCTATAGGTTCTTCGATAGGTTCGCTACTATCGCTAGTACTAACGGGTTCGCTATTACTAGTACGAGTAGCTCCGCTACTACTAGTACGAGTAGCTCTGCTACTAAGGAAGAAGTAGAAGACTAGTACTATAAAGAAGGAGATAAGTAGTACTATAAAGCTAAAGAAGGAGATAAGTAGTACTATAAAGCCGAAGAAGGAGATAAGTAATACTATAAAGCCGAAGAAGAAGTAGCTATCTATTAAGCTATTATCTATAAACCTTAGGGGTAAGGGAAAGAACTAACTCGTCTAGTACTTGTATAGTTATTCGCCTACTATATATAGTTTTTACGTACCGTATATATCTTAACCGTATATATCCTAGCATAATCGTATATATATAAGCAACGCTTCTACTATTATATTAAATGTTAGTACCGTAGCCGAGTAGTTATACTCTAGTTCGATTCCTTAGTTTAATATAAATAGGGTATCTACCGAGTTACTATTACCGTAGTATGTCTATAGCGAGCGCTATATACTCTATTCTACGTTTTACTACTTAGAGTATATAGCGAGTATACTCGTAGGCTATATTAGGAAGTAGCCTAAGTAAATATAGTTAAGTAAATGTTAAGTAGTAGTATGGCTATCTAACTATAACGAAGAGTAAAGAAAGGAAGTAAGAGAGTCGGAGGAATTCGAAGAAAGATATACTAGCGCTAAGCTATACTAACAGGTACGCTAGGTATACTTAGAACTACATCTTTCTTTACTCCGTACTTAATCTACTACATTAACTTCTTAATCTATAATACTACCTCCCTCCTTTATAGGACACCGTCTACGGTGTTATTCCGGTTCCGAGATCGGTCTAGGCTAGGTCCCGTAGCGTAGTTAGCGGACGTTTAGTTCTTAATATATATAGCGTAGCTAGAGCGCGTCGTAAAGTTAACGGAGTTCTTAGAGCGGTGATTAGCTAGGCGTTTCTTAGCGGTAAACGGCTAGCGAGGCCTAAGCGTAGTCGATTAAGGGTACGTCCGAGGTTAGCCCGTTAGCTAATAGGGAGCTAGAGAACTCCTTTAATATTAACGTTGCTATTATAGCGAGGTTTAGCAAACTAAAGGCGCTAGTAGCGATAACCGCCGTCCTCGTCGCGTAAGCGGTTAGTACGCTAGTGTCCTTCTCTATAGTATAAGGTCGTAGTTTCTTAGGGTAACGAGAGTAGTATTCGGCGACAGAGGCGGTAGCATTCTTAACGTTAGTAATTAGTTCCTAGGTTAGCTAGTTATAGCCTAGCTACTTAACAAGGTACTTAAAGGATCCGCGACGTAGTTTCTTTAAGCTAAGGATCCCTTCGACGATGTACTCGACGCCTTCTTCCGTAACAATCGGTAGAGGCGGGGATATTATCTACCCTAGTATAGGCTCTAAAGGCGTAAGAGGTGTAAGTAGGCTAACGTAAAACACGTTATAGACGTTTATCGACTTCGGTAGTTCTAGCTTATAGGCGTACGGTAAGATAACCTTAGTAATCCTATAGGGTCCGCTCCGTCGCTTAGTAAACTTCGGGTTTCGATCTATTACTATACTATTAAGTATAAGGAAGACCTCCTTACCGACCCGATATATAGGCGCGGGTCGACGATTCTTATTAGCTAACTTCTCTATCTAGTCCTAGGCCTAGCGTAGGGTACGGACGGCATATTCGTTAACTAGGCGTAGCTATTCGATCTATACGGAGGCGTCCTCTAGTTCTAGATCGCTTCCGTTAGGTAGGGGTTCTATACTAAGGCGGGGCTAGTATCCGTAGTATATAAAGAATAGTAACATACTAAGGGAGTCGTTAGTAGCCGTATTAGCCGCAAATTCCGCTATTGCTAGCTAGTCCCTCTAATCATTACTAGCGTAGTTAACGTAGGCTCTTAGGTATACCTCTATAGTAGAATTAAAACGCTTAGTTTAGCTATTAGTTTAAGGGTGCCTAGTAGTCGAGAGTTTAACTTTAATCTTTAGCCTCGTATAGAGATATCGCTAGAATTTAGAGATGAATTAGGGGCTACGATCGGAAGTAACTAAGACTAGTAGGCTATAGAGTTTCTAAACGTAATTAAGGAAAGCGTTAGCGGTATAGGTAGCGTCGGTTCCTCCTACCCTATTAACTATAGGGATAAGATGTCGCATCTTCGTAAGCCTATCTACGACTATAAGGACAGCGTCGTACTCGAAGTCGCCGCCTTACGCTAGTAGTAGTCCGGTAACGTAGTCTATTATAATGTACTACTATCGCTAGGTTAGGATCTTAAGTAGTCGAAGAAGGCTAGCTTTTAATTAACGTAAGGGTTTAGTACGGATACAAACGTAGTAGTTTGCCGTATATCGCTCGACATCGTACCGTAGTCTAGGCTAATAGTAACTCTAAGACATAGTATTAAATATATAGTTCCTCCCTAGGTAACTAGCGGCCGGCAAGTTATAATTAACGCTTAGTACGCGGGTATAGAGGTCTACTAGTTCCGAAGGTACGTAGAGACGTCCGCGGTATCGTAATATCCTATCGCTATCTAGTTCGTACTCCGATAGCGATATAACTTCGTTATTGCCGCTCCTACGAGGTACGGTTCCGTCGCGAGCGTAGGTAGCTATTTAGTATACGAACACGTCTTCTTAACTAGTAGCTATAATCTCCGTACGAAGTTACTCGATATCGATTACGTTTTTAACGATAGAGGGGTCTATAATAGAGTATATTACGGCCGTACGGAAAACCGTCGGAACGGCGGCGTCGCTATACGCGGGGGTAACTATTACTAGGTCGAGGTTATAAGGTTTAAGTATAACGCGGTTCTATACGAGCACTCGAGGATCTTAAGGGTCTCTATATAGGAGGTCTATAGAGCGCCGTATTAAAGAATCTAGTTTCGTACCCTGTTTACCGGGCTAGTATATAATGTTAAAGTTAAAGCGACTAAGGAACTCGCTCTAGCGTACTTATCGACGATTAAGTATCTTTATTATTATATAGTACTCGAGATTTCGGTAGTTAGTAATTACGCGGATTAGATCTAGGTGTCCTTCTAGCTTAGGTCTCTATTTTTCGAAGGATTTAACGATAGCTAGTAGTTCTTTATCGTAGATCTCGTAGTTATACTCGGTAGGGCTCATCTTACTTAAGAAGTACGTAACTAGTAGCTAAGCTCCCTCATCGGAACTATAAGCGCTAGTATGCTATTAAGATAGGACGCCGGCTATTATAAAGTCGGAGGCGTCCGTTTCTACTATAACCGGTAGAGTAGGGTCGTAGTACGCGAGTATAGGATCCTCGGTAAACGCCGTTTTTAAGCGATCGAATATAAGCTAAGCGGCGTATGTCTAAGTAAAGCTCTTTGATCCGCCGTCCGCCTTCTTAGTTAGGGTAGTAATAGGGAGAGCGATCCGTAAGAAATTCCTAATAAAACGACGGTAGAAATTCGCGAATCTAAGGAAGGCCTATACATCCTTAAGGTTACGAGGAACTAGCTAGTTCTAAATAGCGTCGACCTTTTCTTAGTCTATCCGAATCCCCTAGGTAGTTACGATTAGGCTAAGGTACTTTACTAAAGTAACTTTAAACTCGCTCTTCGAAATATCGGCCTATAGTTCTATAGCTCGTAGGGCTTTAAGGACTTTACGTATATAGCCGTCGTACTATCGCGGGTTAAAGACGAGATAGAGACGTATAGTCGGAATTAAGTTAAGAGAGTAAATAAAATTAAGCTAAATCGGTGTTAGATAAGTTTACGTACAAAGTCTAAAAGAGAGTTAGAGAAAAGCTCTACTATATACGAAGGGGTTATAGCCTTAGGCTCTATCCCCGTATTCCGTAGTAGCGGAGGGTAGGCCGTAAGCCGTAATACTACCCCCCCCTTTAAGGGCGAGGTTACTCGAGCTATACGTAGCGGCGGCGGTAGTATAGTAGTACTCGAACACGTACCGGCCGGCTAACTAGCGACGGTATTTATATTCCGACGGCGTATTAGTAAGTATAGGCTACTAAACACTAATAGCAACGTAATCTAATCTAAGGCGCGACGGCGAGCATAGACTACTAGACACCGACGATAACTATTACTTAGAGCCGGAGGAGTATTCCTCGACCTATCCTTAAGGCATACCGCTAACCTTAGTATACCGTAGATTAAGCGTACTAGTAACATTCCGAATAGTAGGCGCGCGTTACTCTATATTAGCTAACACTTAAGTAGCCGGATCGTACGAAGGAGTTATAGCGAAAGCTATCGTATCTCCGCGGAGACGCGTACTATTACCTATAGTTAATAAGATAGCTAAAGCTACTCCGGCTATCGCCGACTATATACGAGTAGTTACTCGAGTAGAACGTCGTACTAGAGGTATACTTACCGTAGACGGAGGGCTAACACCGCGAGGGTATAGTACGTTAGTAGAGGGTAGTCTAACGAGGTATAGGCCTAACGGGCGGCTCTCGTTAGGTACCTAACCGCGCGGTAGCTTAAAGGCGACTTATATAGATACATTAGGTTAGTTATAGTAGAAGTCTACGACGTAGGCGGCGGCATGCTTAATTACTAACTCTACTAGCTCCTAGCTATTATTAGTATATCTACGCTATTTGACTAAGTACTACTACTACGGTGCCTTAGCTCGACCGTCCTTACTCTTTCTACCCTTAGCCTTACGGCTACGTATATCTAAAACTTCCTCTACTTCGAACTCCTTATACCTACTATTAGAATCCGGTAATAGGTCGACGGGCGGCGGAGGCGGCGGAGCTTAGCTAAGGAGAGGGTCGTCCGTCGCTAGCTTAAGGAGGCTAGAATAGAAGATATTCTTAATCTTCTTTAGGTGTTCTAGAAGGGCGACGCGATATATATCGCTAGGTAGGGTTTTAAGAATTAGATACGGTCTAATCTATTTATAATCTAGCTTTAGTAACGGCCTCGCCGAGGTTATATTCTTAGTGTTAATACGAACACGGTCGCTAACTACGTATGCTAGAGCTATAACGCGGTAAAGGTTTACTATATCCGTTTGTCGAGCCTAAGCTAGAGCGATTTGCTAGCGTAGGTAGGCGTAGAGATTAGAGAGTTTACGGGCCTAGTCGGTAGCGGCTTAGGCATCCTTCTAAGGAAGTAGTAGTATAGGTAAGGAGAGATTAATCTCTACGAACTAAGGGTTCCGGCTAGTTGTTATAAAGAAGGGCGAAACACTAGTCGATTCCGATACGTAGTTGTTCGCTATAAATTCTATAACTAGTAGCTAGTTAACCTAGTTATTCTACGAGTAGGCGTAGTACTATCGTAGGAAGAACTCTATTCCCTTATTACTGTTTTCCGACTAGCTATCCGTCTTAGGATAATATAAGGACGACAGTTTACGAGAAACGCTAAGCAAAGCGTATAGCCGTTTCTAAAAGGCAGAGACGAACTAAGGGCTACGGTCGGATACTAGGTTGTCTAGAAAGCTATATCTCGACTATACGTAGCGTAGAAACATACGTACGTAGTAATTAGCCTCTATTAACAGAACAGGGATAAAGTAACGCTCCTTAGTCATCCTATATGTTACTGTTATTACGTTTTAGTAGGTTGCCCTATTAGCGTAGCTCTTACTTACCGGTAGTTTGACGACGAAGTCTACTACTACGTCGCTCTATAGCGTACGCGGAATAGGGAGAGAATGTAATAGGGCTTAATACGAACTATTACTAGACTTATTGTTAGAGTACGTATAATTGCAAATAAAGCGACTAACTATTCGTGCTATACGAGGCTAATAGAACTAGCGGTTAACGAGCTCGAACGTCTTTACTTACCCTATATGTCTAGTAGTTAGAGAATCGTAGAACATACGGAGGACGCGAGTACGTAGTTCGCTACTAGTAGTATCGTCGTCTCTAGGGATAAATAGGCTCTATCCTCTATATCGGTTACGGGTATATAATATACCGTTCTCGGAACGAACGTTACGGCGGTATAGCTTTACGCGACCGAGTAATAGAATGCTAGTACTACCGTCGTTGCGGGCGAGTAGAGTAATAGTTATACGTACCTCGACTACAGTCGTAGAGTCGCTAGAATACTAGGCTTAGATTATATCGAGAAGCGGTAGCGTAGAAGGCGACTCGGAAGCGTCTAGCGCGTACGCGAGTAGGCTAGAGGTGTTTAGCGAGCGTCTATTAAGATACTTAGGTTAGAGGATAGTCTAATGTTAGTGTTATAGACGTACATTACCATCCTTTAGTAGGTCCTATAGTAGGCGTATAAGAGCGTTAGCCTTACTATTAGATTTGCCGGATACGAATAATATCGTAAAGTTAAATTAGGGGAGAAACTCGGCCTAACGAGCCTATCGACGGTTTAGGACCTTAGTAGACATAAAGTATTCTAGGTTCTTATAGTCGGATAGGACTTTAATTAGTTTACCATCCTTATCGGAAGCTAGCTCTAGCCTCTATTCCTTAAAGGCCTTAACGATCGCTATTAGCTCCTTATCGTAGATATCGTAGTTACATTCTATAGGCGACATTTTCTTAGATAGGAATGCGACGGGGTACTAAACCCTATCGTAACGCTAAGAGAGCACTACGGACGTAACATAGTCTAACGCGTCCGTTTCTAACATAGTCTCTAGTCTAGGGACAAAGTAAGAAAGGATAGGCGCCTCTATAAAGCGCTTCTTTATCTCGTCGAAGGCTTACTAGTAGGCGTCGGTCTAGAGGAATAGAAGGTACCTAGATTTTAACGATGGCTATTTAGTAGTAGGATCGCGATCCGGATCTAGAGGCGTTATCTACGTAAGCGTAGTTAATAGAGCGGCTAGTTTAGAGAACTTCTCGATAAAACGACGGTAGAAGTTAGTAAACCCTAAGAAGGATTAGACGTCCTTTACGTATATTAGACGTTCCTAGGCCTAGATAGTAGTAACCTTGTCCGGATCTATACGAATACTAGTAGCTCCGATGATTAGGCCTAGGTACTTCGTTTCTTATACGTAGAACTCGGATTTATCGATATCGATATTAAGACTAGCTTACTATAGACGTAGAATTACTTTACGGACGTACTATTAAAAATCTTCTAAGTTGTCGCTAAACATAAGGACGTCGTCTAAGTAAGCTAAACAAAAATCATCTAAGTATTCGCGAAGGTAGTAGTTAATTACGGACTAGAATATACTCGGTACGTTATAAAGCCCGAATAGTATAGCTAAGTATTCGAACTACCCGTATCGTATAGTAAAGGTAGTCTTATACTCGTGTCCTTCCGCGATACGGATACGATTAAAGGCTATAATAACATCTAGTTTAGTAAAGAATCGTTTGCCGCCGAGCCGTACGAGGGTATCCTATACTAAAGGAATTAGATACCGGTTCTTAATCGTAAGTACGTTAAGGGCTCGGTAGTCGATATAGACGCGTAGTCTACTAGAGGGTTTACGTACTATAATAATAGGCGCGGCTACTTCTAACGACGAGGGACGAATAAAGCTTTTAGCTAGATAATTATCTACCTACTTCTTTAGCGCGTTTTCTTCTAGGAGAGTAAGCCGATATAGCTTCCGGAAGGGAAGCTCTACTCCTTCCCTTAGATAGATCTCGTAGTTAACCCCGGGCTTATAGGGAGATAGTATATCCGCTTTATCGCGAGAAAATGTAGAGACTAGGTCGTAATAGACAGTAGGCAGTTTGCTAAGTACGTCCGTGTCTTAAGGACTAGCTATAAACTTAGCGTAATCCTCTATAGAAGCGGCGTAAGTATATAGCGGCTCGCGCGTTAGTACTAACTAGTAGCTAAAAACGTCTACGTTAGAGCGGTAAGCCATTTTAGTAATAGCGTTAACGCTAAGCTAAAGAATAGCGTACGCTACGCTAATCTGTTCGATTCCGACGACTAGAGGTTCTAGTACTTCCTCCCTTAGTAGGTACTAAGGTAGAGGTTTCGGAAGGGAGTACGCCGGCGGAGGAATAGCTAGCGAGTATAGGTAGTTAACGGACTAGTCGTAATAGTATATACCGTTATTATTAGTTATAAAGACGTAGCCGGTCGCGTAGTTAACGTAGATAGCGTACTCTACGAACTATAGTAACCCGAGTATAAGGTCGTATTATAGGTCTATAATAAAGAATAGAGCTTACTCGGTATAGCTAGCGACGTCGACGTCGACGAGGGCGGAGTATATAATACGACGGGCGGTAGACGAGCTATTTGCTAGATCTAACCCTCTTATCTACGTTAAAGGGAATAGTAGTAGCTTATGTTACTCTACGAAGCCGCGATTAATAAAACGAGAGTTAGCTCTATCGTTAAGGTAAGCTAAGGCCTTAATACCTATAGCCCGGACTAAGAGTACGGTATATTTGCCTATAACCGGTTCACGCTCGAGTCCTAGAGTACGTAGCGACGCTAAGCTAATTAATAGCGCCGGAGGCGTACTTAGCTAGTTTAGTCCGCCTACTTCTAAGCTTAAGTAGCGGACCGGCCATTTCCCGTACCCGTATCGCTATTAGAGTCGGAGGCTTCTTTAACCTTAGCGGTACTAGCATTTGCTCGCGGAGCCTATACGCCCTTAGTAGTAAAACCCTTTATAGGGTACTTAGCGTTCTAAGGACGGTAGCTAGTCTTACGGTAGCGGAAACAGCGGTCTTCCTTCTTATACTTCTTACGCTTAGCGTCGGTAAGACGAGGGAGGTTCTTATACTTTTCGGCCAACTTTAGTAGATCGGAAGTAGCTATAGCCGCGGAGCTAGAAGGTTTGTTAGTAGAATTACGACGCCTATTATTACGGCCGCTACCTCCCCCTCTACCGCGTAGGTTTAGTATAGCGCTAGAGGTAACCGTAGGCTTAGGGGCACCGTAGCGACGATCGTAGGCGTCAAATTAGATTTCTAACTACTAGTAGCGGCGTACTAGAATAGTAGTAGTAGTATAGGACACGCTATCTAGAAGCTTCTTAGTATAGCGCTCGTTAAGGCGGTTACCGAGCTTATATAATTCGGTGGCATTATTCTACTAGATACGCGAGCGGAGAGGGATGTATCGAAGGTAGAATTTACTAAACTTCTCCCTCTCGTACTATTTAAGATAAGTCATTCTAGTATAAGCCTTACTAGTACGGTTAACCTCTACGTATTACTTATCTATCTAGGCGAACATCTCGTTAATTCCGAGAAACTAGAGTATAGAAGTATTACTACTACCGCTACCGCTAAGCTTAGATAGAATACGAGGTTCTAGTATTAGCTAGACGTTACTAGCGGTACGGGAGTATATAAAGGCTAGAGAGTCGCTAACTAAACGGAAGGTAGTAACGCTAAGTTTAGTTTCTATCTTACGAACCTACTAAGCGTATAGAGGCTCGGTAGAGTTCTCGAATTTAGTAGGCTAAGGTATACTACGATCGGTAGTATACCTAGTAGTAAGGCTATCGTCGTAGTAGGTAAGGTTAGTCGTACTCGTAACATTAGTATTCGGCGTTCTGCCGCGCTATACTCGCTACTTACGACGGTCGGCTCTCTTAGCCTTACGGCGGCGGTAGTCGCGATCATAGTCGCTACTAGAGTCTAAATCGGAATTAGAGGGGCTACTACCTCCGCCGCTACCGCTACTACCGTTACTACCGTATATCCGCTCGAAGGAGCGAGAACGTAACGATCGACGGCTATAATAAGTAGATTCTAAGAAGCCTACCTTAGACTTACCTTTAGCGACGCGGAGCTAGTTCTTAAGGTCCTTAACTTTCTCGCGGAGGCCGTCGATAATAGCGTCGTTACCTCCGTCTATTATAGCCTAACTAGCTTAAGCTTCTTTAGTAGTAACCTAGTAAGTATCGCGTTCCTAAGACACCCGCTTAATCTCCTCTCGGAGGTCTTTAGCGGCGCGATAGAACTAGTTAGCCTATTTCTTATACTTAGCGACTTCCTAGGTAAGCGACTTAGGATTACTATTAAGGAGAGTTTCTAGCGATACGACCTTCTTATTTAGTAGACGGTATGCCTTATTTCGCTAGTTAAAGCGAGCCGATTAGAGGCTATAACTTTTATAAAGGATACTACTATAATATAGTACCTCTACGTAAGCGTTATAGATGCTACGAACTAGCTAGTAGGCGAGGTGCTCGTTCTTTTCGACGAAGGCCTTAAAGCGACTAACGTCTAGTACGAGGCTACGTAGGCTAATAGTCGTAGTGCGGTTAGTAAGCTTACCGTCTACTCCCCGTACGGGGAATTTAATACGGACTCTACAAGAAGGCGTAGTATCGGTAGCGCTAGTTAGTTCCTCGAAAACGTCTTTATCTTCGAAGAACTAACTAAGGTCGATAGCATCCTTCTACGGAGGTAGTCTATCCTTAATCTTACGATTTAGGCGGACTTCTCGAGCTAGAAGGCTAAGCGGACGGTCCTAGGTTTAAGTCTAAGTTTCATTAAACTTATCGTCTATCTCCGTATCTTCTATGTTTAGGAAGAAGTCTAGTAGTAAGGTAGAGCGGCGAACGCGCGCGTTTAAAGGCTAGCGCGGCATTTCTTCCCTATCGCTAGAGCTAGCGGCGGAACCCGAGCGGTTAGTACGAGCTATTATAAAGGTAGGCGATAGTCCCGGAGTATAAAGAGGAGGAGTATAAAGTAAGCTAAAAGTAACGACTAACGATAGAGCGGTTGTTAGTATCTAAGGTATATATACTAAAAGAAGCTTAAAGGTTCTAATCGGAGTAGATTTAGAGGGATCTATTAGCCTTTAAGGAAGTAACGCTAGTTATAGCGGTAGTAATAACCGTAGAGGGGCTTTAGTTCGTTAAGCGGTAGTATAGCGCCGGATTATAATTACCGAGCGCGTATAGAGGTTAAGTAGGGTATATAGTAACGTATACGATAATCGAGAGTAATCGTACGACTTCTAGGAACGACGACGTAGGGTATAGAGATTAAGCGTATATAAGCGATATATAGCGATGTTAAGATAGAGTATGTTCGCGCCCGTATAACGTCGGCTAGACGCTATATTACTATACGAGATAGGCGTACTACTAGATTCTTATAACAATACTACTCGTACGACGTAACGTATCTATTCCTATATCTTACTAAGCGGCGGCAGATACGCTCGCTAGTTGTTTCCGGTTAGATCTCTAGGATTATAATAGAGAGTCCGGAGGTCCCGTCCTAAGTAACGAGCCTAAGCGCCTAAGTACGCTTTTGATTCCTAGTAGCTTCTAGGTAATACGATAGATTACCTAAACTTAGAGCGGGTATACCGCCGAGTCCTAGTATCTAGAGGTCCTATGTCTATAGGCCTTATTTCCTAGTTAGCTCTTACCGAGAGCTTAGTCTTAGAGTAGGTATAAGCTACCGAGACCTAGTATCTAGCGGTCCTAGGAAA
>KZ109921.1:1255-22363 GCA_002116395.1 Ramularia endophylla | reverse complement strand
TAGAACCTAGCGTAACGGTACCTACCGTCCTCCCTAGATCTTACTAGCTAAGACCGCCGCCGCTATACTAGGCCTAGACGAGGGTTCTACGAAGGATAGTACTAGCGACATTATAAACTAACTAAGCTAAGGGACTCCGGTCTCTAAACTACGATACGACTAAGACTTACGACGATTCTAGAGGGTATAAGTAATTACCTATAGGGTACGGTACGAGGAGTTTGTTTCTTTCTTTCTGTCTTTCTTTACCCCTAAGTACTTAGCGGTACTAGGTAGTTATAGCATAAGGACATGACTGTCTCTTTAAAACTACGGCAGTTGTTAAGGTTACGAGGAAGGGACTATAACATAAGCGGAGTTGTTATACTTAGTCACTTCCTACTCTATAGTAACCAGTATCATCTTGACACACCTCTTTACATTGTGTACATGTATTACGAGGTTTATTGATTGAGTCGACAACAAACAAACTCCAGATCAATTATCAAGCAATTCACGCCATGTCGGGCGGATGGAACACGATCGAGTCGGATGCTGTATGTCTTGTGGCTCTGTAGTCAATGGCAATCAATTCATGCAATGCGAAGCTGACATATGGTAGGGCGTGTTCACTTTCCTCATAGAGTCTCTGGGAGTGCGCAATGTCCAGTTCGAAGAGCTGATATCGCTCGACGCAGAGTCTCTCCAGCAACTCAATCCCAAGGGCGTCATCTTCCTCTTCAAATACCCAACAGACGAGAAGCGGAGTAAAGAAACACCGCTCGACGGCGAGTTCGACTACGCGGCCCTGGAACAGAGCGACGATGAGCCCGTGTGGTTTGCCGCGCAAACAATCCAGAATGCCTGTGGAACGCAGGCTCTACTCAGTGTGCTGCTGAACAAGGATGGTGCCGAGGATGAGGGCGGCGTGGATATTGGACCCAACCTGAAGGAATTCAAGGAATTCACAGCAGCATTTCCATCAGATGTGAGTTGTGCCACAATGACTCCACCAGGAGTATTATGTGCTGACAGTGTCGTATTCTATAGCTGCGCGGTGAAGCTCTCTCCAACTCCGATCTCATTCGCAGCGTGCACAACTCCTTTGCACGCTCCTCTCCATTTGTCTCCGATGAGACTCGCATGGCCACTGCCGACGATGATGTGTACCACTTCATTGCATATGCCTCCATCAATGATACACTTTACGAGCTCGACGGCTTACAGCCTGCACCGATACGGCACGGTGATGCGGGTGCTTGTCCCGCTGAGATATTCAGCGATGCTGTCATTCCTGTGCTTCAAAGACGGATAGAGCGCTATCCGCAGACCGAAATTCGTTTCAACTTGCTAGCAATGTGCGAAGATTTGAGATCACGAGCGATGGAAATGGGCGATCAAGAATGGATGGCGAGAGAGGAGCAGAAGCGAAGAGACTGGAGATGGGAGAATGCACTGCGGAGGCATAACTTTGTTGGGTTGATTGGCGAGGTCTTGAAGGGAGTCACAGCCGCGAAGATCAAGGATCAGAGTTACGACAAATGGGTGGATGATGCAAAAGCCGCGACAGAGAAGCGGGTGGAGGAAAAGCAAAACCGTGGCCAAGCTGCTGATGAGATGGACATGTCGTGAATGGCATTACAAGGCCGATGAAAGGTGATTCTGCGAGATGCTGGGGCGATATCATGTCATTGTCGCCGCAGAGAACATGGGAATTATAGCATGATCGGGCTCTGGACACAGTGAGCAGCAACGAGAGCCGTGATGACTGCATTGACAGTTATTCACAACAAGTGAGCCAGCGTGCGACATGAATTATACAATGGCGAACGTATATCCGGTGACCTACTTCCATCTAAGCGGACTGCAGCTACTTTGACATCTATTCTGTCTCCCAACGCCCGCTAAATCGATTGAACAGCATATCCAAGCCTCCTCAAGGCTCACGGTCCCTTCGCGTCTCTCTGCTCTCTTTAAGGTGCTCCAACCTTTCTTGGCGAATACACCATAGAGCCCACACGACACCCACCACGCTGGAGATGAGCGTAACCCAGTACGCACTCGCATAGCATTCCCGCCCCTCGTCGCAGCTTCTCTCGCCACCTCCATTCGGCGTGCCTTTGAAGATAGAATGTTTGTCCAGAATACTACCGTATGCTAGGTTGTACACATTACCTGATAGTACGGGTGCCCAGGTCATGCAACCCCAATTTATGCCGAGTCCTTTGGCGCCGAAAGCATCTGCGACGAGAGCTGGATAGACACCAAAGAGACACCCATAAGCCAGACCAGTTAAACCGCTCAACCAGAAGAGATGGTGTGGGTTTTCGAGATACAGCGCCACGCACTGCGCGGCAACGAAGATGGAGGCGCTGGCGACGAGTGTCCAAAATCGTGAAGCATGAAGCTTGTGAATGAGAAAGTCGGAGCCAATGCCGGAAGCTAATCT
This sequence comes from Ramularia endophylla, assembly GCA_002116395.1. Lineage (NCBI taxonomy): Eukaryota > Fungi > Ascomycota > Dothideomycetes > Mycosphaerellales > Mycosphaerellaceae > Ramularia > Ramularia endophylla. The sequence goes on along the minus strand of KZ109921.1, from coordinate 19,935 downwards.
GCCCATGAAAGAGCAGAAGGAGAGAATACTGACGTGCATAAGCTGTCGTTTCTGAATGAAGTCCGAGGAGGCGGTATCGTCCCAGTGACGCCAGAGAGATCTCGCGCTGTTACCAATGTTGTTGATCGTCATGAGCCCAACTCCGCAGAGGAGTGCTAATAAGACAAACAGTTGCCAGAACTTGGGTGTGCGCAAGAGCGGGACACCGGTGATTTCTTGTCCTGCATGATGGGAGTGAATTGAGAAGTGGGAGGTCCGTCGAACAGCAAGAAGGTCATCGTCAATATCTCCTGGTCCGCTAGACTCTGATGAGGCGACCAGTGATGCTGTTTCCCCTGCATCTTCAGACCTGCCATTGGGGACAGCAGTGATCACACTGCTTCCTTTGCTGCTTGTGGGCCGACCTAGATACAAGAGTGAGATGTCAGCAGTGGCCTTAGTCAACTGAAAGGAGTTCTAGGGTAGTTGCAGCATTCCTCGGAAAGATACAGTCTTCGTTTCGAAAAGAGATCCAGCCACTGGCTGGCCTTGCACAATTACCAGGGTGCACGATCTAGTCAAGAACGTACCTCGTGTTTGGTTCCTGTCTTTGCTGTGCGTGCTTGTCCTGTGCAACCGCGTGCTCTGCTCGTCGTCTCTCTTGATAGTCGATTGATATTCTTCTGGCACCACCCCGTACGCCGCTGCCACATCATCCGTATGCTGCACGATGCGAAGGAAAAGCATGCCAAACAGAGTCATGGCTGTGGTTCCCCAAGCGAGCAGTGTCAGATATGCGCTTGTATCATTAGGCCACACAAGGCCCGCCAATGTGGTGTAGAAGAAGGCGCTCAGTCCAAACGCACTAAGCGGGAAAGCTGTCGCCGTTCCTCTATGCATTGGCCAATTGCTCGCGCTCGCTTTGATTGCAGCACTGAATGCCGTACATCCTCCAGCTCCAGTGCACAGCATGTAGAGACATAGGAGAGGCATGCCCACGCTACCAGGTCCCGAGTCGTACGCATTTCTCAGTCCAAAGTATCCAATAGCGAGAGCAATGCAACCCGGAAAGACTCCCCATCGCGGCCCACGCGAATCGATCAAGATGCCACCCGGTATTCCCATTGCGTACATGCCGATGTTTCCAAAGTTGCCCATGAGGTTGATCTGAGTCGCTGTCAATGCCATACGGTTGGCAAACTGCGGTGCCCAAGCGGAGAAGCCATAGTTGGTTCCGCAAGAAAGGGCGATGACTGTTGCTGCGACCGAGGACAGTATCCGCGCATTGCGATGAGCTTCCTGAGGCTGGTGCATTTTGTTGGAAGCAGCAGCTTCCTCGGGTCTCGCGACCGTCTAGCTGGTCTATGCTGCTGACCGCGTGTGTCGTCGTATCAGGTGTACAGATCTCAGGAGACGTCCGGAAGGGAGGTAGGTGCTTCTGCTCGGAAGGTGATTTTGCTCACGAGAGCATTGAGGCGCAAAGAAGCTAGCAGACCGAACAGGAAAGAGATATCAGGTGAAATGTAAGTTCATGTTTGTGGTGCTCCCGGCCAAAAGTGCCAACGCAACAACGGCGAACACGAGAGGAAGACGACCGGTCGTCAATGTTTTATGATAAGGTCACATCGATAGGCGGACCCGGCTCCACGGCACTTGGTCAATGCAGGTGAACAAGGAACAGACGAAGGACAACCGAACCTTGACGGGATTCGGTCTCCGTGCTTGCTTGGCTCTTCAGGGATGCCGCATCGACAGTGCTCGTTTTGGTCATCGACCTCACTTCATGACACTTTTAAACAAAATTGATAGGTTGTTCCTCACACAGATGTACAATTGCTAACGACTTCACAAGGGAGTTTGGCCCGGTAGTAGGTCACATGGTACAGCCAGAGCCTAGCCAGGAACAAGAATCGAGTGTGGCGTATGATTGTGCTCACACGTCGTTAACCGCGTGGCCGAGCCAAGGAACGTGAGGTGTATGTACATGTATGTACATTTCTTGTTGAGGAGGCGTTCTAGGTGAGTCAATCGCCTCCTTTCCCTAGGATTGCAGCTTGACGTCCTTGAGACAACGCTCAATAACATTGAGCTCATTCTTACTATCGACATATCATTATGAGTAGCTCTACAATTCATCAATTATCATCGTCGAATTCGCTCGGAACGCAGTACAGTTTCTTTCGACAGGGTCATTTTGCCCTCTCATCCGGATACACGCTCTCCCTGGACCAGAATCCTCTTGCTCTTATCCGCTTTCCGAAGCTGTAGAACAGGTAAGGAATAGGAATCATCGCCACGGCTATGAATCCAAATATGGAGATACCCCAACCGATGCCCAAAGAGTGGAGCATTGGGGTGATGAAGAGTGGGAATGCTGCTGCAAAGGCCGACCGGAGAGCTGTGTTCGCCGCCACAGCACTTGCAGCATATCTCTGGAATGTGTCTATGAGATAGTTAAGCGCCGCTTGGAAGATTGTGAAGAAACCGATTCCTTCCAATGCGATCCCGATACAGGGAACGATCCAGTGCACATCGGCTCCGGCACTCCAACCGAACATGAACAGGCCACCCGCGAACAAGACCGAACCTACCATCATTGGCGGCAGACGTGCTTCGGGAACGGGGCGGAAGTTGTTGGCTTTCCATCTCGACACGTAAAATTTCTGGTTCTGATAATTGCCAAACGCGCCAATGAGTATTCCGACGAGCTGGGCCAAGAATGGCAAGGAACCGACAAGTGAGTTGTAGCCACGGACCTCCTCGAAAGCGATCGGAAAAGCCGCTAATGAAGCGTAAAGAATGCCGTAACAAAAGGAGGCATACCTGTGAGGTGGGTAAGCAAAGCTCTTCTCTCCAGCAAAAGTTCTCCTACACTCACAGCGCAATCAGCAAGCATATTGGAGTGGCGAGCAATTGGAATGGCCGGACGAGGTATTTGTGGCCAAGCTCGGAAAGTGTGACGTTCCATTCTTCATGTGCTGCGTGCAGTGCCCAGTTTCCAGACTCGTATCTTAAGCTGCGGGCTTTCTTTACCAACAGGACCGGAGCATAGCTTTCATCCAGCACTAGGACATCGAGAACCACCATGAACATCATGCCAATCCCAGTCACATATTGTGTCCAGCGCCAACTGGTGCCTGTAACGATAATTGCTCCACCGACAATTGGTCCTAAAGTCGGCCCGCCGACAACAGCCATAGCATAACCGACCAACGCTACGCCACGCACCTCTGCCGACCAGATATCTCCCAGGACTCCTCCTGTGTTGGTCACAGGTGCGCTGCCGAAGGCGCCCTGCATGAAGCGGCAAACAAAAAGGGTTTGTATGTTGTCTGCGGCTCCGGCTCCAAACGTGAACATCGAAGCAATGAAGAAGGGCGTCAGCACCGCAAGCTTGCGACCATAGACCTCGCTGAGAGGCGCCCATATCAACGGTCCAATCCCAAATCCTACCAGCAAAAGCGATATTCCAAGGATGGAGACCTCCGATCCGATGTTGAACTCTTGAGCAATGGTGTCAACTGCCGGAGAGTATACACTTGACCCAAAGGTTGCGAACATTGCCGTGAAGCCATAGAGCAAAGTCGTAATACACTTCTTTTTGAAGCTCCAATTCATGGGTCTATAAGGATCTTGAGGTCCATCAAAGCCAACGATGTTGTCTGGCGAAGTTTTCTCATGGGTGAGAGGGTGTGTGAACTGTCCTCGTGGGGCTCGAGATCGTATGGTCGATAAGACCGTCGAAGCAGTTGTCTGCGCACGCTGGAGAGTTTTCGATTGGGTCCGGGATAGAGAAGTACTTGGTCTTCTTATACTCGCTGGGCCTTCCGTGTGACGTCCCTCGGAGAAGACGCTGGAAATGGAGGATGCGTCATCAGAATTATCGTGGTGAAGGTGCGTATCGACTTTCTCCAATTGGCGGTCGTCGATATGTGGGAGCTCCTCTGGTTCTTCTTCTTCTGTTTCTTCCTGATGCGGCACTCTACCGGGCTCTCCTCTTTCAATGGGATTCATGCCTAAGGTAAGAAGTGATGTCGTAGATCTGTTCCTGATTCCGTAAAGAAGCTTTGTTTTCGACCAATTTCATGCAAGCTCAACGGCCGACCAGTGTCGTGCTTCTGAATCTTGGTCACAACTTCTCGAAATATATCTTTCAAATAGCCACGGGAGCAATGGTCTTCACATACTTCGTAGTATATATTTAGTTCCGAGTTCCGCTCTTTCATGAAGGACGATGACGCGGGCGGCACTCGAGTGCCGAGTTACGGCGTGGAGTTAAAGGCTGGAGCATTCCGCGAACGGCCACCAACAGCAACAACATCTGTCTTGACTGGTAGTAACGGACGAAGAGATTGTGGCAATGGCTTATTCGACCTTCAGTGATCGTGGATCAAAAGCTGCCATTCAGACAATAGTGCCGTTACCATTAAAGCTTCTTTGAAGCATCGACTACTGTTATTTATTATTGCAGACAGCATATCGGCCGTATGAGGGGCGTCTCTCGAACGGCCTTATGCTCCACCTTGCTTCCACGCTCCCTGTCGGACTCTCTGACACAGTTCATGCAAGACTTTGGCTGCAAACTCATAATCCGCCAAGGTCAAGTATACAGCCGAGCTGAGTCGTACGTAGAACGTATCATCATGGAGCAGGAAAGCCATGAAAGTGTTGTATTCTTCAACAAGCATCTTCGCCATCCACCTGTAGGTATGTGTTAGCCATGAAGACATCCATCAGGGTCGAAGTGGCAACTCACTGCGCAATTTTCACCGCAACGGCGTACTCTCCACCAGCATCCTCGGCGTACGAGATAGGTAGGCGTATATTAACAAAATTGGTGCCTGAGCTCAACGTTCCATCCTTGTTCTCAAGTACATTCGTGCCCAGCGCGGACGAGACCAACTTTCCGCCTTCCGCGGACAGCTGGTAACAGTAATGCAAGATGGCCTCTTCGCCTTTCCTGTCTCCGTACGTGATCTTGCTCCGCCAAGTAAGCGCTGAAGGAACACAGAGATAGGGACTGTTGTCGAGAGTGCCTACAAACTCAAAGTTGGTGACAAACTCGCCCTTGGAGCTTGGTGGTAGCGGATTGTTGATCTTTCCGGCTTTCTTGGGGACAAAGCCGTGGCTTGTGGGTAGCGGCGAGCGCATGAGGTTCTGACGTCGCATCGGTACATAGAAGACGGCACATGCTCGCGGCACCAGCAACCATTTGTGACAATTCGAAACGAAGAAGTCTGGGTCGAGGGCGCTGAGGTTGAGCGGAACTTGACCAACGCAATGGGCGCCATCGATAAGACTGAGAACATTATTGGCACGACAGAGCTCCGTCAAGCGTTCAAATGGGACCCTGACTCCTGGAAGAGAGACAATGGTGTCGAAGATGGCGATTCTTGGGTTCTTGCCATTGGCTTTGATCTCTTTGAATGCGTTCTCGTACGCGGCAACGACATCATCGTCGGAGATTGGGTAGTTGTATTTGACTTGGTGTGATTCTGCGGGCGTTGTCTCCACGATGTATTCCACGGTTTTGTGACAAGCACCATAGATTGTTGAGCAATAGATGATTACGTCGTCTGATAGGAACTCCAAATTTCTGAGGACGGTGTTGACGCCCGTTGTGGCATTGGGAATGAACACAACAGTCTCCACGGGAGCATTGACGTATTTAGATATGGCTTCCCGAGATCGATCGATGTAGGATGGCAATTGATAGCGTAGATAGTAGTCGGGTGCTTGCTCGCAGGCTTCTTGAAAACTCCGCATGCATGTTTTGATCTCCAGTGGATAAGTACCAAACGACCCTGGCGTTCGTTATTTACCGTGCTCGATGTAGCGGTCAATGTTGATTCATACCATGATTAAGATTTCTGTAGAACTACCCATTGGCAAAGCCGAAGTGCTTCGCTGCTTGTTCACCACAAGCTATGCTTTCGATGTTCTCGATGTCCGTGATTGGGCTTGTCATCGTGTCTAGATAAGGAATGCGGTGAATTGGTGATGTTTTCGCTGCGCTGGACGATGGTTGATGTGAGATGGCCAGGAACTTGTATTGTATGGGTCTTCGAATTCTCGCGATCGTAAATAGAATAGAGCTGCGTCTTGGCAATGACTCAATTGTGGAAGGGCGTGTCGGTTCGTGTTGCGGATACCTATCACTACCAAGAATGATGACTGTTGATAACCGATATGGAAAGATAGCAGCAGCAAGCAGAAGTTTTAAGAAGTTAGGTTGTAGGTTGTAAACTGAGTTGCACAGGCTCGAATCTTGGTAGGATCCGACGGACCAAAGCAGGTGTGATCAGCTTCGATCAACAACTTTGCTCAGCTCCAAGCTCAAAGTCGACTTTCAGGCTTCGAGTTGCTCCACGATACCACCAAGCGAAGTACTGCTAAGCAAGAAGATTCTTAGGACAAGCGGTTGTAGGCGGTATCAGCTGTGCGCGCATAGCCAGCCACTTTTTGCAGCCGGTATGCCTTGTGCGTCAAACTCCTTTTCCTTGCTAGACCATTGCTTGCCCATCCAAAGCAGCGAGATCGCACCTGGAAGTCGCCCACCAACGGACGAAGTGAGTGGCTCTCCCTCTGGCTTTCTGTATGTATTCGTGACTGACATGCCAGTGAGGCGAGATTCCTGTGCAGCGTGATTCCACATCAATTGCTGCATGTACCCAAGCTCGGTGATTTGCGCAAACCCCATCGGCAGTCGACTGCGCTGCAGAGCATCTCTCACACCGGGCGTTGCTGGGTCGCGCGTGACCAACAAGGCCATTACGTCTTGTCCTCTCCAGCCAGCTGGCGCGCCTACGTACGCGCCTTCCAATTCTCGGACGAAACATGGCTTCGGTTTGCTGGCCTTGCATGAGATGATGATGCGTAGCTCATGCGGTTCTGCGGGCAGATGCCAGGTTCCCAGCAGATCAATGCCGAGATCGTTCTGGCGTCCCATCTTCTGCAGCGTAAAGTTGTACCGTTTCAGCGCCTCCACAACAGTGTACTCGTAGTGGTGGCCTTTGTACACGGTGGTGCCTTTCTTCAGATTGGCTCTCTCGGCGTACTCTAGGAAGGATGCAAGATCGTGATGCTTCTGTGGTGGCGCCAGCAACGACTGCCTTCGCTTCGGGCTGGGCGACCGCTTCGTGACCGGCGTCTTTGGGGTCCTCGCCTTGGCTATGGTTCGTTTTACAACATCTGCCGCTGCCGCTGCCGCTACCTGACTGCTTACGCCCTTCCCGTCCTTCACGGAAGTTTTGCGAGATGGCTTGGCGGGCGGCTCGACCAGCGTGGCAGGCGCATTACCATCGATATGCGCTGTCTTTCGCGGCCGACCCCGTCCCCGGCGTACTGGAAGCTCACCAGGAGTGGTAGCAGGTGTACTTGCTTGCTCTAAAGCAGCCGAAATTGGCGTCTTCCGCGATCGTTTTGGAGGTTTTCGTGCGGCGGCAGCGGCGGCGGCGGTGGAGGCCAGCCGTGCATGGCATCGTCTCAGGCTCTGCCGTAACACAACATGACTGCAGAGCATGAGCCTCTAGCTCATCTTTTCAACAACAGCAGAGCGAGCAATGCAAAAAGAATGTGAGCGAACGGTGTCGCGTAGCCAAAAGTTCGTGTCAGGAGACAGAAACCTTTGGTTGTCTCGCTCGAGAAGCTCCAGGTCTCTCTGTCGCGGAATTCAGCCGCGACTGCATCTCTAATGTACTTCACCCCGATCTCCATCGCCTGGGCATCAATAAGGTCCACGGGTACCTCTCTATCAAGCATTATTACAGTTAGCAAGTAGTCTGGCTCAAACAACGGATCTACGAGAACATGGTTCTATTGAACTTCAAGCATACATATGAAGAAGCATTACAGGTACACGTAGATGAAGCATGGCCTCGTATCGCATGCACTTGGGTACTCCGTACATCATGTACTACTCTGCTTAATGCAACGATTGAACACTTATGGAAGACAATAGCTCATCACGCTCCTATGACCGAACCACAAACCACCGATATGAGCACTCAAAAGCATTCGCAAGAGCTATTGGCATCAGCGAACAAAAACGAAAGACTCCCCCTTTACATGCCTTAGTAAGTGTCACTACCCCAACCCTAACCCTAAAGGTGGCATACCAGAAGACGGCGCATCCTGGGCCATGAACAAACCACGCCAAAAACACGAACATCGTCACTGTCACAGACATGTGAAGAACCAGCGGTAAGATCGTCTCACTGGGAACGACCTGCAAGTGAACAATCACACCAGACACACCCACACCGTCAGACCGCAAAGATGGCCGACCGCCTCACACAGCTCCAGGACTGCATCGACCTTGTGCGTGCCCTCCGACACCCGAACTACAAGTGCTCCCGCTGACAGTCGCTATAGCTCAACACGCAGATGTATGCAGCCCTGAACTACGTGCACAACCGCCACCCGTACGGCGAGATTCCTGGCCAGGCATCGCAAGCACCGCATTCCGCCGGACAGGAACAAGGAGCCAACGGCGACGCACAGCAAGGTGAAGGTCAGACTGGTAGCCATGAAGCCGGTACGCCCATTCCGGAGACACCTGAAGTCTTTGAAGCTGCCCTGCGCGAGCTGGCGGAAGACATAATCGTACAGGAGCACAAGATCGAGTACATTGTGAATCAGCTGCCTGGTATTGGATCTAGTGAAGCCGATCAGGAACGGAGGATGCGTGAGCTCGAGGTAGAGATGCGCGTGGTTGAGGAGCAACGCGCGAAGCAGGAAGCAGAGCGCGAGAAGATGGTTGACATGCTGGGGGAGATCATTGGCAAAGTGAAGCGGGTGCCTTGAAGTGAAGCTTGACGAGTGTGTGGGATCCAGGTCGATTGTGGTATGAGCCTCGATGTGCGAGCTGGGACAGGCAAGACGAGAACGGTGACAGTGACACCTCAACGTTTCCTGATATGCTTGCCATAGCCACCGACACCCTGCCCGCTTGCACTCCCACCAGCAAACCGGTCCGGAGTTTCACAGCACCGACGATCGCTGGCGCTACCTCACACCATATAAATCACCATATGCCTCAACATCTGGTACTTGCGAAGACTGGAACAGATATTGACCGACCAATTTGCTCCTCACAACCCAATTTCCCTTTGCTATTTACACCATGGCAAAAGTCCACCAGCCGAGCTACGCGTTTCTAGGTCATGCAGACATGTACCATTCCGCAATATCGGATCATGATCGTGCGCTTGCTGGACTGTCGAACAGCAAGCCAAGTGGATCGCGTGAGCAAGCGACGATAAGAGCGTCAAACTTCGATCACGGCAAGCAAGGCAAGCGCAATCAAGACCCAGAGCACGAAGTAGGTCCATCTATCCTACGTATGCGTGCTGCTTTCCTGCTGGAGCTCGAAAACACACATTTGCCTGCCAAATCCCTCCGAGAGCTCGAGCATAGCATTAGTCCATGCATTCCTGGGCCTTCACCATTTCCTAATACTGGCTACCACGAATTCAAATTCGCGAAAGGCGACAGTCGCCTGCGCAAGAACTTCCTGCGCCAGCTTGAGATCACCAACCTCGAACCTAAGAACCTTCGTCGTCTTGCGAATTTCATGGGTCCGCAACCAACCATTCCAACAGAAGAGGCGGCCGTTCCTTCCACACTTTCAAAGCTACCTGCACCACCACTTACCACCATGGATCCACAGGAAGAGTCATCGTCGGCAGCCACTCGCCGAGAGGAAACCGTACACGAAGATCCCGAACATCTGCAAATCGACGATCCTGATTCTCGCAATGCATCAAAATCTCCTTGCTTCAAGACGCATTCAACAACTCAGGTCTGCAGAACCCACGAACTCTACTATTCCTCACAATACACGCGTCCAGCGACGGAGTTGTTGACCGAAGTTCTTGAGGAGCGTTATCCGTTGCAGAAAACTGCCGATGGCAGCGGTGAGGATGAAGCACTGAGTGGTGCGATACGTGGGCAAGAATGCGGTTGGCTGCTTATGTTCTCAAGGTTTCTTAGGCGGAGATGAGCGCTTCGCACCTGCAGAGCATTCTGGGGTTGGGAGAACACAAGATGCAATCACGTCGTGGCCAAAGCGACTTCCAGATTGGCTTTTTGCTCCCGTTGACATGGGCGGACTGGTCTGGAGAAGGCTGTATGTCTGGCCAGCCAGCGACAACCGCAAGGAAGCCCTGTGCTCCTACTGTTCGAGTTTCTTGCAGTGTTTGCTCATGGCTGTTCCTACAGCAATTGCACCCTTCCCGGCAGTAACGCCTTGAACCAGTCATACGTTGCAGTCTCGAGCATGTTGTCAGCCTAATCGTTTCTCCGTTCAAAGTGTGGAGGCATATGCTACCTTGCCTTACATGCATCCTTGCAAGCGGTACAGATCGCTTCCTCCCGCCGCTAAAATCCTTCAGCCAGAGTGGTGTAAAGGGTTGTGATGGGATGTCCAGCTAAAAGGACCACTGACTTCAAGTACGGAAACACTTCTTTCCCGTTTCCCTCCTTTTCGTCACAACTGTCTCTTTTCCTCATTGGCCGACCGAATTCCATCCAGATGGCAACAGTAAAGAGAACGTACCATGACGAAAATGGTCCATCTCTGTTGCCGAATGAGTTGAGTGTGCCTCATTCTCCCTCGAATATGACTGACTGCTAATCTGGCCATCCTCAGCACCGCAGAGCATGTCCGATTGGATGCACAAGGTGCCTCCGTGACCGCTATGCTTGACAACAAACCTTTTCGAGCTCCTGTCACGAATCCTCAAGGGCGCAGCAAAGTGTTGACGAAATGTATGCGGGGTTGAAGGAGGGTGATCATTTCTCGTACTCTGTTGTGACTGGGAGGAGAAGAAGGGATTGATTTTGGCTCAGCTCTTGGCGAGATGAATCACCCTAGATACATCCTCCGAAGGATGGCCTCAGATGCAGATTCTTACAGGACTTGCATGCCGTTCTTCCAGAAGCTTTCCCTCAGACTGTCTTGTGATGAACCAGAAACGAAAGCCACACATTCGAAGCAAGACAGAACACTGCTCGATTCCCGTCGATGGCTGATCAGTAGAGATGCAGTTAGAAGCGAAGACTTCTCTGGTTCCCTCTAGCAGCCATTTGCCTTTGTTTCTTCTCCTCTATCGAGCAGTGACATGTTTAGGTGTAGACGAGGAACGTCTTACAACTACTAGAAACAACTGATGCGATTGAGCAACGTTATAACGCTCAACTCTTGACGGACAATTCAACGACATCTACTCTTCTACCGGCTGAACGATCTGTTCGATGCAAGCCGAACCTCAGGAGGCTCCAAAGCCGATCCGTCTGCGCATAACCACAGCTCTGAACTCGAATAGCAACGACCCCAATCAATGGACACCCGCAATATGGATTCCGCGCTTCAAGATGATGAATCCCAGCTATCCTTTGAGTGAGCTCCTGCCTGTCCGCCTAAAGAAGTACGTGCATCACTACTGCGAGAAGGATATGATATTATCGCAACGTCTCGCCGAGGGAAGACAAACCGTTCTGGTCTCCTGTACACTACGAGTGCCAGGCAAAGACTCAGAGCTAGCCATCCCACTCAACGAAGATCCACGGGTAGAAACTATTGGCGACCTGACAAGTGTTCGCTGCCCTCCAGAAGAGATCACGATCGCTGCCAGTCTCACACTCACACTAGAAGGCCGACGCAAAAACAAGAACGCCTCCAAAGTTTTAGACGACCAGATCTCGACCGCTTCGTATATCAAGCATGGACATGGCCCCGAGAAGTGGCTCCGCGTCGGCTTCGTCAAGATTCTCGGAGACGACGGAAAGACGTGGGGCATCAGGCGAGCAGCTAGGGAGTGGGAGTGTGTTGCATATACAAATCCGCTCCTGGGCTCGATCGATAGTCACGGCAAAGTCCTATTGAGCAAACTGCATGGGTATGACTTCTTAGATTTCGTGATTGGAGATTTGGAGGAACGAAAGCCGTGGAAAGAGCTGGGGCATAGTGTTGAGCTTCTTGGTCCCTTTTCCCACCCGCAATTGGAAGTGGACGTGTGGACAGAGTTCTCGAGCATGTTCAAGAAGTATGTTGAGGAGAAAGAGGAAGACGACACTCTGGGAAGTGGAGTGCCTTTCATGCCGACATTCTGCTACAACGTCTTCCAGCCGGGCGAGTTTGGTTTGGGGCTTAAAAAGTGGCCGAAGCATGGAGTTGAGCTTGCGGTTCGGTGTGTTATCCACAATGTGGAGGTAAGAGATTTGCGTACTGTTTCCTTTCCAAGAGACATCCGGCTTTCAATTCGGGAATCCGACGAGTTGGAGGACCTTCGCGGCTACATATCCAAACACATCAATGTGGCAGGAATGCAGGACGGCGTAATGGTCGATTCAGACAAGCTCTTTACATCAAGACACAGACCCCAGTGGACCATGGAATTCTGGGTGATGCCACAGGGACACAGGAAATTGTATCGCTTCGCTCGGGGGAAGTTGAGCCAGTTCTTGGACCCATCTGATGAGACTAGGCGCGAGGATAAGAGGCTCTACTGCGAGGCGCACATCATATCTGCCTCAAGAGAGCAAGAGTAGCCTCTCACGCCGTGTTAGGCTCGTGACAATCTGAACCCGACGCTGGAAATTATCGACTCGTTTCATTATCTTCATCAGCATATCCCAGTCAATCATCCTGTTCCTCTCCACGCGCCACTCTGCGTCGTCTTGCTGTTTCATAATCCGCCTTGGAGAGGGCACCCTAGCCCAGATTCTTTTGCAACTTTGCCGTTTTCATGGCGCTGGTCACTTTGGAGATGGTTGCAACCATCTGATCGATTTGATATGGCTTAGTAACCACGTCGTCCATGCCACTCGCCAGCATTTCTGCTTGTTGCTCTTCGCGAACGTTGGCTGTAACACCTATGATGGGTGTTCGCTGCGCCTCGCCTCGCTGCTCCATACTTCGAATCTCCTTTGTTGCATCGTTGCCATCAAGAAGTGGCATTTCCTTATCCATCAGTATTACGCTGAAAGCATTCCTCCCATCAAAGCTTGTCGACTCCTTTATTTTCTGAACGGCTTCTCGGCCGTTATTAGCGGCCGTCACTCTAAATCCCTTCTTTTCTAGCTTTCGTGAAAGAAGCCGCTGGTTAATCTTGTTGTCCTCCACTAACAGGATGTGTTGGGAGCCTGGCGTCGTTGTGGCTTCAGACTTTTTGTCATCGGAGGAGAGTTTCGTATCGCCGTCCGCAGCATCCGTAAAATCTCCCTCAGTTCCATCAGATCCATCCTCGGGATACTCGCTTTTGGATGGTTCCTGTTTCTTGGAATTGCCAAGATACGACGCACGATCTTGTATAGGAGTGGGTCTCCATTCAAACGGCCTGTGGGATCGATGAGTAAAAGCACTCATACGCACAGCAATATGCTCATTTTGACTCACTCGGCATCATCTTCTGAGCCTGGCTTTGCCTGCTCTATCCCGTCGTGAACCTTCTGGCGAAGTCTGGTCTCACCTTCATCGTCCTCCTGCGTTGTGTGCTTACCATCTGCTTCGGCTCGCCTCACTTTGAAGAAAAACCCGAAAGTACTTCCTTGATTCTCCTTTGAGGAAACACCAATCTCACCGCCGTGTAGCTGGCATATCTTCCGCGAGATGTTAAGCCCAAGTCCGCTGCCTCCATATTCCTCCGCAGTCTTTGGTGTAGCTTGTCGAAAGCGTTCGAACAATCTCTCTTGATTCAAGGACGATATCCCAATGCCAGAATCCTTCACAGCCACCATGATGTAGACCGCTTCGCCGTTGCCCCAATCTTTGTTATTAGTGGCATCCATCTTGGACAGGTTTTCAGACCTAAAGAAAACGACGTCTGGAGGATACGACTCTGGCCGAGTCTTGCTTGCAGACACGGCGCAAGAGATCTTCTTTTCGCCTGGGCCGCGAGTCGTGAATTTGATTGCATTCGTCATTAGATTTATCAGTACTTGTCCTGAAAGCAGAAATTCGAAGTCAGCATGGGTCTTGGAATTAGAGAGCAAGGAAAGGCTTTGAGACATGCTCGATGGCTCCGGATGACATACCCACTCGTGGCATATCAGCCATTACGCTGCGTACGGGCAAGCCTTCATACGCAGGCTCCACCTGAAAATTGAAATGAAGTTTTTCTTTTCGAAACTCATGCTGGAACTGTGTTGAAATCATTTGTTAGTTATGCATCAGCTTGCCATGTGGAACCTTGGTAGGCGCACCATTCCCAAAGTAGTCTTCAAAGCCTTTGCAGGCTCACAAGCTGTAGGTCTCAACGATAGTAGAGATGCGTCCAGCTTGCTGAAAGAGAGCACGTCATCTACGATGTTGCGTTGATGCTTAACGCACAGGTTGATTGTCGCCAATGCTTCGCGAATTGAATCGACGTCGATATTGTCTCTGCTTTTGCCGCTGTCCTCAATCATAGCCTCGTCAATGTCCTCAGCGCAATGCAGAATAGCGCTTAGCGGGTTTCTGATTTCATGTCTATACCAGATTGGAATGATCAGCCTGTGTCGTGATATGAAAGGAGTGTAGACTTCAAAGAGTCTATGTCAGTCCGTGTGGTGATCAGAGCAAGTTCTCTCTTTGATCGTATTGCTGATAGCATGATGAAGATGGTCGTATTGAACTTACGAAATCTAAGCATCCGTTAGCACAGCAGCAATAGGCATACTCTGCAAGCCTCACCATGTCAATAAATCTTTCTTGCTGATCCTTTCTGTCGTGGGCTTGCTGTGCAGCTTTCCTCTCGGCGATCTCGGCGCTCTTCTCCGAACTGATGTCAACAATAGAACAGATGAACCCGCCTCGATCGCGTGTACTGATATGATGAGGTTTGTCGTCTCCGAGCGGCGTGAGAAGCAATAGTCGCCAAGGTTGTGGGTCATCCTTTGCTCTGAATTCAACGCGGAGCCTTAAGAGAGGAGCGAGGGTCAGCACATAAAAAAGACGTTTGTAACACGCTCCGTAGGAGGCACGAGCTGTGATTTTCTCAAACTGTGGGACGTTCCCTGACGCAAGCCAATACTGGCTAAACAAACAAACTCGCGCGCCTTTACCCTCGCTCGTCCCACAGCGTTGGCCATTGACGCTCCACATGTTCCACTATTGAGGTTGACGTACTCTGATTGTTGAGCAAATGCTTTTCTGTAGGCGCCTATGACGCGATCATAGTCGTCGGGGTGGATGGACTGTGGCCAACTCGTGAACTGTTCATCATCCTCCAGGGTGGTTAGATCCCAGAACTTTTTATTTACAAATTGAGCTTTGGCATCGCGGTCAAGAATCGCCAATCCTGATGGGAGCAGTTCCGCGAAGCGACGGAAGAAGGGATGTTCGTCAATCGGGATGTTATCGTTGGCTCTGTAACTCTCTTCGTCGGCGGTGTGTTTTGCCTGTATGTTTCTGTGCTGTATAACGTCCAAGTCTGTATTGGAGCCGGCACCTGCGTCCGAGGGTTTCTGCGAGGACCGGTGGACGAGTTGAACCAGCACTCCTTGCGGGTGCAGTTGGCTGAGAACTGCCACGGAAACATTTCCACTTCCAGACGTGAGCTCCTCGAATTGATCACCGTTCCGTAGTTCCTGAGAGTTCCCGTTCTCGATGATAGACTGCAACGTATCTCGCAGCCTGTCAGAGAGAGTCTCTCGCTGCGGCTGTCCCTGTCCCTTGATTGTTGAGTGTGCTTCAAGCCAAGGCTTGTTCCGAAGAAGAATCTGCTCCTTGTCCCAGAAGATGGCAGAGGGATGAGGAAGAGAGGATATCGTCAGGAAATAAGCTCGTAAAGACTCTGGCCATCGCGTGATTGAGCCCAGTGGCGACTCTTCCCAAGCAGTATCCTCTTCACCATGGCTGGGCGAATGGCTCTTCATGCCTGCACGATTAGTGTCGTGTAACCGTGTCGATCTCCTGTTACGCCGTGTCGTGATGTGGTGGAAAGAGGCCTGCTTGTCAAAAGGCACGACCGAGGACGCTGCAGCAGGCGATGTCTATAACCCGGCAGAAACAGCCCCACACCGGAAATGACGCGCTCGATTCCGCTTGGTGCGCGCTCTATAGTAAACAATCTTTCTTCGTATTCTCATCCTGAATATCATTAATATTACATTCTGAGTCGATTAGCGAGTAGCTTGCTACTTTCTTATTAATACCTTTAATAATTAATAGGTCCTTATCGCGTCCGCTACCCTCTACTACCCTTACTATTACCGTTACTCTTATTCTTCCGCGTAATCCTCCGTATCTAGGTAATCCTTATATCGTACGCGCTTTAGACTACGCCCTCGAACGACTATTAGCGCGGTAAATTATACTAGTATAACGTCGCGTAAGACTATAAGGCCCTATTCCGTATAGAAGCTACTTAGCGTTACCGTAAGCGGTATATTTAAAGGCGCCGTACCTATTAGCGGAGCGCGTAGATTCGTCTACGGCGCGACCTATTATACTTCTACGAGAAGTTACTTAACTAGCCTACGTAATAGCGGCGATACGGCTATATTATAGCTCGATAGTAGGTAGTTAAGGACTACGGTATATATCTTACTACTAGTAGCGCGTAGCTACTCGTCCTTAAATACTAGTATAAAGAAGCGCTCTCGTAGTATCTAGCCTATCTTCTTTATCTACGCGATTTAGCGTTATCCGGATAGTAAGTCCTTATCTTCCTTATCGTCTATATTAATAGCGACGCGCTTAGTCGTAAAATATAGCTCGAAACCGTTCTCTTCCTACTCTACGGCCTATCGCTCGAAGTCGTCGTAGTTAAGGGTATTAAAAACCTTATATATATACTAGAGATAGCGGTAAAGTATACTACGAACGCGTTAGTAATATTAATAAAGTTAATAAAGTTAATAAAGTATAAACTTATAGGTATTTACGATAAAATCTATAGTTATACTAATAAAAATCGTTAAGATTAGGATAGTCGCCGTCCTTAGCGTCTATCTTACTAAACTTTATCTACTTATCGACGAGAATCTATACTAGATATAGTAGCTTCTTTATCTATAGATTTAAAGCCGCGCGAGAGTATTATTTATAGCGGAAGTCGTACGCTCGAGAGCTCGTAAGTTAGTCTTATCTACCTACGACCTACGTAATATATACGATAATACTATTAAGGCTAAAGTACGCTATCTTATAACTACTATTACCCTTCTTTAGTACTGAGTAGAAGTTTTCGAGGTTACTAGTTATCTTAATCTATAGTAGGATAGGTAAGTAGTAGCGGGTATAGAAACCTTATAGTTTACGGTCGCTTTATATACGCTTTACGATATAGTCGCTTACGTTTTTTAGTATATTTAGCGGTAGACGGTCGAGTACGCTCTATAGTAAGTTAAGGTAGCTTTTTTTAGTCTTACGGTACTTAAGCGCTACGAGTAGGTACTTAAGCGTCCGCGAGTACTTACGGTTACTAAAGTACTTAATTAGAGCCTACTTATAGTACTAATAGTATAAAAGATATAAAACTTCTTACTCGCTAGCGGTAAGGCTAGGGAAGGTAATCTTAACTACGAGTTACTCGGCGCCGGAGTCGTTAGTAATAAAGTAATAAGGGATCTATTTACTACCTATAACCTATTACGTCTATTACTTTATCTACTTTAGCGATTCTCCGACTATTATTAAGTCCTCGCGTAGTAAGAGCTAGTATATATAATAGCGATAAGTATTAGTATAGTCGCGGACTATTTCTAGCCGATTCGTCTTATAAGTTAAATCTATAATTACTACTATACTATATTTTTTTAATAACTTAAGGCCTACGTTACTAGTAAATACGACCGATTCGGAGGGATTACCGTTAATAGATTTTTTAATTTATAGGTATTTAGTAAAGTAATCGTCTAAAAGCTAGTATTAGTTATCGCTAAGAATAAAAGTTCGATATTTAAGGGTCTAAACTTTAGACTTTAGCTTTAAAATTATCGAAAAAAGTTTAGAATTTTAAAGCTAGAGCTCGGAGAATCTCTATAGAATAATCTAAAATCCTTAGGGTTACGAACCCTAAAGATTTCTTTAGCGTTCCTATTAGAATTCCCGGCGTATTTCTAAGTTTTCGTATTTTTTTTTAATTTTAATCTTCTACTAAATCTTAATAAATATTAAGAAGAGAATCGACGAGATAATAAAACTTATACTTTTTATACTACTCTAACGCTTTACTAACCTAACCTTTAATACTTAATATCGTATTTTATACGCGAAGATCCGGATACCTTTTCGTCTAGTATTACCCTATATTATATATTACTTTATATAAAAAGCGATTACTACCTACCTTTAATACCTTCTTACGACCTTTAAGAGTATCCCTACGGGTATTTTTACTATAGATATTAGCCTTTATAGCTACTAGAGTCCGCCCTACGGATATCTCCTACGCGGCTAGTATTATAAGAAAGGAGTTCGTCTTTTTCTTATTAATATCTAATAACGTATAATTATAGCCCGTCTATAGATTCTTCTTAGTATTACGACGCTCGAGAGTCTAGTAAGTACGTTATAGCTAATATCTACGTCGCTTATAATCTTTAAGCTATTTAGTACCTTTAATATACTCGTTAACTATTATAGGGCTAGAGTTAGATTACGTGACATACTAAGTTAGTAGCTTAGTTATTACGCTTTGCCTTCTTTTCGGAGCTTCCTTACGAACCTCCTTCCTTCTAGTACGTTACTTTCTCGATATTAAGACGGTTTACGA
>KZ109916.1:945-22996 GCA_002116395.1 Ramularia endophylla | reverse complement strand
TATCGTAAGGCCTAGTATATACCGATAGTTAGTAGTAGTTTAGTCGGATCGTTATAGTTGTTCTTTAAAATCGTGTTTATAGCTAAAGCGACTATCCTAAGACGAGGACTTATACTAAGGCTATCTAACCTTTATAGATACTAGATAAGTACCTCCTCTTAGATATCTATAAGTTTACGACTAATTAGTTAACGTATTAACTTCGAGTTCCGGCTATAAAAGCGACTAAGTAAACGTTAGTATAAGACGTCGAATTCCTCTAATAACTAGCGAAAAGTTGCCTCTAGGTACTCGACCTCGCGGTACTTAATAGCCTCTACGATACGGTCTTTAATCTCCGCGTATTATGACATCGTTAAAAGGAACAGTATACGAACGGTCGCGTTATAAAGTAAGGAAACACGAAATTTATCATTAAGAGTGTGATTATTACTCAGGTGGCCAACACCGCCTTAGCGGTGATTACGTAGTGGACCATTGCTTTTGCAACACGAGTATCAGAGCGGCGGTGGCTGCTGTAAGATGGGCCGGGCGGAAGCATTTGGCCGGCGGCCGGCAGCAAACAAAACGGGTCCTGGCCTGGAGGCACAAGTCCAAAGAGCGCGTCGCGTAATGACCTACACGTAAGATAGACTTCTTCAACAACTTGTCTTCAGTTTCGAACACTGTTTGTCGAAGAAGGAGCAGCCACAGAGAATTTATACCATTTCTGCGCCACACCTGCCTGCTCCCGAAAGCTCCGACATCCCGTCTCCACTTCACCTTGATGGAAATTGGCTTTCACAATGACGGCCAACAAGATGATGACAACGTCTCTGAAGCCATGGTCGGCAACGCCTCAGAAGAGATACAGGCTAGGTGTGACAGTTCAATGCCAGAATGCAATACATACACTGACACCGATTTTGCCAGTTGATGCAAGCTTGATTGATCCTAAAGATGGGAGCATTCACAAGCACGTTACAATTGATCTCAAGGACGGCTTGGTGCATCGCATGACCAAGCTGTCGACAAGTGCCTCTGCCGGCGACGAAGTACTAACCTGGACAAACAACGAGGCCACCACCATCATCAATCTCGAAGGACGATATGTGCTGCCCGGCCTCGTGGATTGCCATGTCCATCTCTCTACCCCACCAGGCGAGGAAGGGTTGTCGGCTACCATGAACCAAGACCCCAATACATCCCTTATTCGTCAGCCATATCTTGCTCACGAGATCCTGAAGCGCGGTTTTACGACCATCCGAGATTGTGGAGGTGCTGGCCTAGCAATTAAAGAGGCTCTCGCCGAGGGTCTGATCCCTGGGCCACGCCTCTTCATTGCAGGTCACGGCATATCGCAGACTGGTGGGCATGGAGACCTTCGTAGCGCAAAAGACGAAGAGTATTCCTGCTGTGGAGGCAACACACATGGACTAGGGAGAGTAAGTATTGACCTTTGCAAGTTTCCACTTCCGAAGATGTTAACCATGGGCATAGATCGCAGACGGTGTAGAGCAGTGCCTGCATGCTGCTCGCGAAGAGCTGAGGCAGGGCGCTGACTTCATCAAGATCATGGTGTCAGGTGGAGTGGTAAGCCCGACCGACCGGCTTGTAAACCTGCAGTACACTCCAGAGGAGATCAGAGCATTCACCAAGGTAGCTAGTGATTCTGGCACGTGGGTAAGTTATGTTCTGCGAGATTGCGATCGCTTCTCTTTTGTCCAATTCGCTTATACTTATTTTCAGGTCACCGCCCATGCATACACCCCTGCTGCCATCAGGAACGCGATAGAGAATGGAGTCATGGGCATTGAGCACGGCAATCTTATCGATGAATCAACTGCAAAGCTCATGGCGGAGAAGGGCGCTTTCTTAACGCCCACGTTGGTGACTTATATGACCATGGCCTCAAAGGAGTTTGGCACCTTCCTACCGCCTTCCATTGCGGCCAAGAATCTCCAGGTGTTAGAAGCTGGTCTAAGGAGCATCCAAATCGCAGACCAGGCTGGTGTCACCATGTGCTATGGCACCGACCTTTTAGGACCATTACAGATCCGACAGACAGGAGAGTTCACACTCAGAAAACAAGCTGGTCTCAGTGCTCTCAAAATCTTGCAGAGCGCGACTGTCAATGCAGCACGCATGTTGCGCCATGAAGACAAGCTTGGTCGCATCAAGGAGGGCGCATTTGCAGATCTCCTCATCCTCAACGCCAACCCGCTTGAAGACATCGAGGTACTCGACAAGCCACACAAGCATTTGCTAGCCGTCATCAAAGATGGGAAAGTGCTGGAGTCGCGTTGGTCGAAAATGGTATGTCCTGAAGTCAATTCGAGCTCGTGACAAAGAGCGATTGGTGCGTTGGTTGGCAAATGTGAACACAACTAACGTCTTATCCTGCAGGTTCCGGATTCGAATCAAACCGCTCTTCTGGAGTAGATTTGGTAGTTGTGATGGGTAAAGTCGTACTCATGGAGAGGACGTCATGATCGGGTCCACATCAATGTCCAAACAGTCAAGGCGCCAGATGTCCCACTTCATAGCATCCTCTTTGGTACCGAAGGTCACCTCACGGCGGAATACAGTTGACCCATCCTCTTTGATCTCCTCAACCAGTCTACCCAGTTTGTACACGAAGTCTCCAACGCCAACGATCTTCGCAGATTCATTGGGTTGATTGCCCAGATCTTGGCCCATGGTAGCCATGCGGTCCTCGTGCGAGTATAGACGCAAATGCTCGTTGAGAAAGTCGTTGGAGAGTAATCGCAGAGCCTTTAATTTCCGTAGAAATGGCATGAAGAGTCGGACGCATTCGTGGTGAACGCCATGGACCGCAAGGCCGAGCTGCTCCAGGTTTGGACAATAGCGAACGAGATCTGAAATTTCCTCGCCACTGAGCGGCCAGCAATCTCGTAGAAGCAGGTGGGTCAGTGCGGAACCATGAAACGTATTGATAGTTTCCAAGAAACGCTGGCGCAGTGATGCTGTTTCTAGTTCTGGGTCGGGTGTACCGGGTGTCCCCGCAGAGGGTATAGAGGGCGTATTTATCGGAGTACTTGAGCTTGCAGGCGTGAAACCACTTTTTGCTCGTTTAGCACTGACTAGATAGAGGCGTTCCAGCCTTCTTTTTGCGCGTGTGAGTATTTCGATGTGCTCAGGCGAAATTTCGTTCACACGCATGCGCTTAAAGCTCGTCTTCAGATCGGGAGGGATCGCTCGCCAAGTCTCGTCTATGAATATCGTTCGTGGATCTGGCGGTGAGGAACGTGAGTATTAGCCACGGCTTGGACACCCCGCTTTGGTCAGGACATGTCTATCGTACGTAAGATGCTTACCGTTGCCGCCAAAAGTGTCAAAAAATACGATGCTTTCACACGCATCCTCTTCAAAGACGTGTTCCATGCCTAGCACGTTAGGACCGAAGAAGTTCTGTATCGCGACTGGTGGCTGAAGATTAGTGTACTGCAGAAGTCGCTTTCAGATCAAACTAACAATGCTTAACGCGTAGCTTGTAGCCAGCTTTATAGCACCTCCCAAAGAAACTCGCCAAAGTCATGACTGATTCAGCTTCTTGCCTCATTCTCGGCGAGAAGTGAAGGCGGACATCCTCTAGCTTCTTCGAGTGCAACATTAGCATAGATATGTCGTCAGGATCTGCAAGTAATGAGCAAAAGTATTAGCAACGTCTTAGCCAATGCAAGACAGCGATTGCAGCTGATGTAGCTTGAGACATTTATTCTTCTGTTAGAAAGTCTGTGGGTGTGCTTACAACACATTGGATCGATATCCAAGGCCTTGAATACACGCAGATTGGCCATCGGAGGAATTAGCACAGATGGCCGTGGGATCCTGGCAGTTGGAAACTTCAAAGTGAGAGATGTCAAGGTATTGTGCGTAGCAAGTCCGGTGTAAAGGGTCTTCAGAGGTTTGCAGTCCAGCTCCCAGGAGAAGGACTTTAGCTTAGTCATGTTGTCGGTGACGGCTCTGAGGATGATATTTAGCATCATGGAATTGTCAGGCACTCTCTATACAACGAGCAAATGGTCAGCAATGGCTCAAATGATAGGAAAGGCGCAAGTCTCCAGTGTAAGCATCCGTGCCATATACACGACTTCTCCAAGGCCATGGTCTTTGCAGGATGCCGATTTGAAAGCATAGTGGGAAATTGCCCAAAGCCTTCGTACTGTACGGGTGATGTCCTCCTTCACTTACTCCTTTCGCAAAATCCTCGACACCAATCTCTTTCCATAGCCCATGTAACCGAAACTCTTGAACCAGCGCCGCATGGCCTTTTGTTGCTAGGCCGTTGAGTGCGAGCATGAAGGGAGAGCCCGACCCAAATCCTTCTGGCTTGCCATTGATATACCGGATCTCGGGGTATGAATGCAAATGCACCTTCCGATATAGTTGCGGCAGGGTCATATAATACAGCAGGCGCGAAGTGCGCGTGACCCGAGCAAGATCGCCGACATCATCGAGGTACGAAACAATGAGCGCAATCAGGTTCAGCGGCAGCGTCGTCGCCGTGAGCGGGCCGCCATTGATGGTGAAGGCGCTGCTTGGGGCGGGCGATGTGTAGGACACGAACTTCGGGACTTCGTTGAAGGGCGGTCGAGTGTTCTTTGGAAGATCTAGATCTTGCCGGCTGGTCTTTTTGTGTCTGGGAGCGCTCATCGCTTCATGGCTGCGCTTATTCATTTCGGGGTATCCAGATCGCAGGGCAGAGGCATCGCGAGTGTATGGCGGAAGTGACGGAGCGCCGTGGCCTATCTATACATAGCATCCATCTTTCTGGCACCCGACATGCCTGTCAACGAACCGGTCTTCGACACCTCGACTACCTTGAACTTTGTCGCAGCGGGAGCATCCGTGTCGTCACTTTACCTTAAGCTCTTCGGGGGGGCGAGGCCTCGGGGTGATTGTCGCCAGCACGCGAGAAATGCCCGCGAACGTCTGCGATTGGTCTTTCCTTGACATCAACGCGTCGATTTTTCCATTCACAACCATCGGACATCTTGCAAGACGGATACCGTGGCGGAAAGTCTGCAGCTCATAACCCGGCAAGATGTATGAGCATGACCCCATCGCCATGCTGATTGAAACATACCACGAGTTCAACCCTGGATTCGTCGAAGAGTTGCAGACCGCGCCGACTCCGCTCGACTTCATGCGGCGGGTTGGTCAAAACCAGCCCTTCGTGGTACGGTAAGTAAGGTACGGTGTCTCCGCGAGGTCTCTGACTATGCTAGTCCATGAGGTGAGGAGGCTTTCCCAATGTCAATCTCCCTCACGTATCAGTTTGACACGTCGTTTCTGATGCTCGATCCAGTCAGGGTGCAAAACATTGGGATGCAATAGCCAAGTGGGACGCGCGATACCTCCGCCAGGTACTTCGCGGACAGAAAGTTCGAGTAGCAACAACACCGAGAGGAAATGCAGACGCAGTTGTAACAAGCGAAGATGGCACATTGCTGTTTGCGGAGCCACACGAGACCGAGGAAGACTTCGACGCATTTCTTGACTATGTGCAAGAGGATGCAACTGCTGCTTCTTCCTTGAGGAACGTCAAGTATGCCCAACCTCAGAACGACAGTCTTCGAACAGAGTATTCAGCACTTTTCGGTGATGTCCCTCCAAGCATTCCCTTCGCAGGCGAAGCTTTGCTATCCAAACCGGATGCAGTCAACTTCTGGCTGGGCAACAGTCGATCGACAACTTCTCTCCACAAGGATAATTACGAGAATATCTACGTTCAGGTCCGTGGTCAAAAGATCTTTACCCTGCTGGCACCGGTCGAAATGCCATGTGTGAACGAGACAAAGCTTCCTTTCGGACGATATCACCCTGCTAAAGATGAAGGAAAACTTGAGGCCTGCCTGAATGCAGACGGAGAGCCACTTCCGGTAGCCTTGTGGGATCCCGATGAGCCAGAAGCGAGAGCGACGGCATATTCGAAGCTCGCCAGACCGCTGAGAGTCACATTGGACGAAGGCGACATGATGTACCTTCCAGCGATGTGGTACCATCGAGTAGGTCAAGGGAACGGTGCGGAAGGATTCTCTTGCTCGGTGAACTACTGGTACGACATGGATTTCGGCGGGAGTCTCTGGGCCCAAATCGCGTTCTTGCGGGATGTGGTAAATGGCAAGGCTCAGGAAGTGCCATATCCTGAGCTGGACTTCAGTACGGATGATTAATCACTAATCCGAGGTAGGCCTTCATGGATGTCATTCTTACTGTCACGTTCCTGTCTTGTTGGTCTCCGGCTTTCCAATCGATCTTCACATTCTAGGGGAGTAAGAACTTAGAGCACCGTGGTCGGCTTTGCTTGTGAGTGAGTGAAGCTTGAATGCTCTTGATGAGACTCTCCAGCTGACAGTAGAGCCAGACTTCCACAGGAATCAAGAAGGTTGAGGACAAGCAAACCCTTTTTCCGTGTCGCGCTCGAGCGCCTTGGCAAACCTCTGCTAAATCGTGACTCCGTCATTCCGGGGTCATCAATAGATGCACCTCGTGCCTTGGGAGTGTGCATGACTTCAATGGGCAACGCACTCTCACGCGACTACGCAGATTTCTGCCGATCAACTTCCCCATACTGTACACCTCACGCAGATCTGTGTATGTGGAGGTCCGGTGCGAAGTCCGTCACACGGTATTCTCTCCGCTATCAGAGTCAAAACTAACATTCACTTCGCGCGAGGTCCAGTCGCTGGTCAAAGGACAAGAATTTCCAAAATCATGGATGACACAGAAATGGAAGGCATAGCGGAACGACCGATACACTTGAGCAACGAGCAACCTGAAGTTCAAGCAAGCCGCAGTCATGCTTGGTTGGCTCTCCTAGGTTGCTCAATACTACAATTACCTATTTGGGGTATGTGAAAGCTTACAATGTCCTGGAGCCAATGCTGAACCCGTCAAGGCGTAGCCATGACCTTCGGAATCTTCCAAACCGCCTACTCTCATGAGAAGCTACTGCATGGCGCAAAAAGCTCTACCGGTGTCATCGGCACGACGATGAATGGAGTGATGTATCTCTCGATGCCGTTTCTTTTTACAGCTCTGGATCGAGGACCATGGGCTCGCTGGCGTCGACAAGTCGCGTTTGCAGGCATTGCTCTCTCCAGCGTTGCATTCGTGACTTCCTCTTTCAGCACCGAGATCTGGCACCTGGTTCTGACTCAAGGTATTCTTGCTGCTCTAGGGAATGCCATGCTTTACAGTCCGACGACGCTGTATCTCGATGAAAGATTTAACTCCGGGAAAGCCACGGCTTATGCTGCAACTCTTGCCAGTAAGAACATTGTCGGAACCATCTGTCCTTTGATAGTATCGGCACTCTTACGTCGCATGGGATTCCGATGGACTTTGCGTATCTGGGCTGGAATTGTACTGGTCACTGGAGTTGCAGGTCTGGCGATCATTCCAAGTGTTCCGTCATCAGCTCGGCGGAGTCCTAGCAGCACTCCTTGGACATTCCTCAAACACCGGACCTTTTACATCTACTCCATTGCGAACCTCGTCTTCAGCACGGGATACGGCATCCCTCTAACCTACCTTTCCTCGTATGCTAGCGATGTCTTGGGACTTTCTGCCTTATCTAGTGCACTGATGATAACTCTCTTTAATGCTCCTGGAATAATTTCCTGTCTCGGATTTGGCTTACTTAGCGATAGATATGGTCTTTCCGCCTCTTCCAATACCCTTATCTCGGCGGCAGGATCTAGTGTCTGCGCTTTCTTGCTCTGGGGAACTGCATCCAATCAATTTCCTGGTGTCCTGATAGCGTTTTCTGTCTGTTTCGGGTTCTTCGCCGGAGGATACTCTTCGACATGGGCAGGTAGCATTAGACAGATGGAGAAAGAAGCTGCAGATATGAATGAAGCAATCAACACCGGAATGCTTTATGGTCTGATGAACGGTGCCCGAGGGATTGGGTATGTTGCTAGTGGATTGGTAGGCGTGGAGCTGTTGAATGCTGGCGCTGTTCAGCAGTCGGACAAATGGGCGTTTGGGACGAAGTATGGAGGGTTAATTCTGTTTACGGGAGTGAGTTGTATTGTTGGAGGGTGGAGTGTCGTTTGGAGGTCTTGCGGTGGCATTAAATGGAGATGGTGACGTCTTGATTGTCAAGTACCTTACAGAGGATAGCGAGGTCTCGGGAAAGCGAGTGATGTTGAGGACGCCCCGTCTTTTACACAAGGAACAGACGCTCATCTTTTCCTGACGATGTCGATGCTTAGGGTTAGATTTAGGGTCAGGTCGCCGTGACTTGCCGCCTTTTCCACGACGCCGAGCGACGACACCGTCCTAATCACCATCATCAGGCCCGTTTGAGGACTCGTGCTTCATCATAACTATGCAGGCGGGACGATGGTCTCTACTGTGTAAGAATTTGCCCACCGCCAGCTGTTTTGGCGCAGGAATGTCGACCACCATTTTTCGACTCTGTCGCACAAACACCAACTCCGCCACTTCTACAGCCACTTCTGCGTACCATCGAAATCCGTCAAAACTGCTGAAGTCTCTCTCTCCGATACCGAAGCTGAGGACTCAAAGCCCGGAGGCGAAATGGCCGCGATGAAAAACCTGTCTTAAAGATGCCTGCTGCCCTCGACCCTCAAGATTGCTCTCCGCGTTCCGCGGACGTCGCTGACACCGATTATTGGATCTTGAGATGGGAGCCATGTTGCCAAGCATAGGTGTCAGTCCCTAATCCAGATGCCGTAAGTACTACGAAAGTAGTCTTCTCGGGAGAATATCGCATCTGCCCGTTTGGCTTGTGAGAGAAGCGGCGGATGCCAGGACGATGTACGACGGCGGAAACAGTAGCGACCTCATTGTGTTACCGCTCTTGTTGCAGCGTATGGATACTCACAGCATCCAGTCAGGGAAAACTGTATGGGCGGTATCTCAACCTCTTGTGTTCTGACATGGATGGCCTATGTCGACGAACGGGCCGTCTCGCTTCGCAGCCTATTCCAAGATCACCGAGGATTGCCCTACCAATCCCACATGTATTGAAACCCCGGCGAACCACCCACCTTCTCCCATTCGACCTGTGCATGGGCCAAACTGTGATTGCACCTCCATCCATGGCTAGATATCGTGTCGCCAATTTCAACCTCCAAGCTCAATCCCCGTCAGATTGGCTAAAATTCACACTCTGTCTGCAAGTATAATACGCAGGACCCCGTTCTTCTCGCAGACGCTCTTCTTCTCTTCGTTCACCCAGCATCACGAATCTACAGTCGTTCTCGCGCTTTACTACTACTCTCGTTAATCTATAACCAACCTAATCGACAAGATGCTTTCCCAGATCATCGCCATCGGCTTCGCCGGGTTGACCGTTGCTTCCTACGCACCACCACCTCCAGTTTATGAGGCTCCGGTTCCTTCCTCCTCATCTTCATCCTCCGTACCACCACCAACTTACGGCACCACCACCGAGGCTGTCTCGTCGTCTTCCTCCTCGTCCAGCTCATCGACCACCGTCGTCTCTGTTACTAGCCCGGTCTCGCCACCAGTCTGTAAGCGAATCGAAGTATGGAAGACCTAGAGAGCCGTCTCGAAAGTCTTTTCATCAAAAGTTTTGCAATGTTCAAGAACCCATGCTTACCTTTATACTTCACTTCTAGACAAGGCCTCGTCCAGCTCGTCGACCACTGTTGTGTCCGTCACCAGCCCAGTGTCCCCACCAGTCTGTAAGCAACTCCAAGCATGGAAGGCTGTCTCGAAAGTCTTCCATAAGCTATCCGGTGTTCAAGACCTATGCTTACCTTCCATATTCATTTTCAGACAAGGCCTCTTCCAGCTCGTCGACCTCGATCGTGTCCGTTTCCAGCCCAGTCTCCCCACCTGTCTACAAGGCGAGCTCCTCCTCTTCGGCTCCCTCGGCTCCTCTTTCGACTTCGCACAGCGTCCCGGTCACTACTCCTGTCGTGACCGCCTGGACTACTTCATGCTCTGAGGTGAGTATCGATGGCGACACATCATCCAAGTGAGACTTCATTCGAACTCTACTGACTAACGTGCCAGGCAACAACTTTCTCGCACGGCAACACGACTTTCACCGTCTCCAGCGCCACTGTGATCACCCTTACGACCACCGCACCTGTTGGTACGTACAGAGAAGACAAAAATGCGTCTTTCTGGCGGACGAGTCATCTAACAATGGCATCGGGTCTCGCGAAGCGCTGCGTACTTATCTTAACCGTGACATTGGCTGACCTTTCTGTCCTTCACTTTTAGTCACCGCAACCATGCCTGTTGTCTACAAGCCCGTGGAGTCTCACCCCGTGGAGTCCACCAAGCCAGTTGAGAGCAGCCCAGTACTCCCCTCAAAGCCTGTCGTATACGCTCCTCCATCGAGCTCCGTCTGGACTTCTGCTCCACCAGCGAAGAACACTCCAGTTTCCCCCATTTACCCTGTCCACAACACCACCTTGTCCACCGCACCTGCTCCTTCTGGAACTGGCGTTGTCCCAACTTACCCGGCTACTTACACTGGTGCTGCCGTTGCTGTCCACATCGGTGGCCTGTCCGCCGCCGCTGGTCTCCTCGCTTTCTTCTTGTAGGCGCGGGATTACTGGGAAGGGATTTGTGTGGTGGCGTCTTGATGGACGTATGATCAGCATTACAGATTCGTGGCCCCTTTTTAAGGTCGCCTTGTATGCGATGTAGATATGTCTAGCATCCGCATGCGTCTGGCTGCTTTATTGCTTTTAATTGGCAATGACTGAACTGATCGATATGGTACATGTGTCTTCGTTTTCAATGTTTCGTACACTCCTTGAGTATCCGTGTGTTATCCTCCATCAAGTCATATCATTCAATGTTACCGATAAAGGAAAACATCAATGGAAAAGGTATGCATGCCTGAAACCTGCAAATCAGGGGAGTATGAGCCCATAGATTGCGGGACAGTGCGATAGTCAATACTCCACACAGGCTGCAGTCACCTAGACGCAACATACTATTGTCATCAATGATATCTCACTACCCCAACCCTAACCCTAAGCTCGACCCCCTGGCTCATGAGCATTGTCCATCCACAAGCAGCCATTGTGCGACATGTCAGACGGTTTTGGTGAAATGAGCGCAAGGAATTTGTATATAGCGACACATAACAAGTTCCTCGAAGCAGCGAACGCTTTCAATGCGAGCAGTGCTGAGCATACCGCTGAAAGCGTAGCAATGAGGCGAGGGCGATACCGACCACTTGAATGGTTAGATATCTATAAGTTTGCAAAGTGATACGCATGGTGGTAGGTCAAAACACCACACTCGATTGTAAATTGGTGTTATGATACGCCCAATGCGGCTGTATTAGCAACGCCATTGCAAACGTAGCCAGTTTCTGTCACCAAACCTTCCGCATTGTAATATGGTTAGCAGTGAAGACCAATAAAGCTCACAGAACCGCAAGCTCAGGTGAGCATTGAGGATACCACCATTTACAGCGACAACAAATCACAACACGAGTACACTGCAGAGGGAAGACAGCTAGCGATAGAAGAGAAAAGAGGACAGAGCTGCGATTGAAAATCGATCAAATATCAATACTTTGAATTCCGCTGATTAGAAATTACGAAATAGGCGCATCTACTGCGATCGCCGGCCGTCATCATTCATATCCTTCAATCTCTAGTTGTAAGATGGTGGGGCAGAGTATACAGGTGCGGCGGTGGAGGTCGACTCGCAGTCCTCAGAGCTGGTGCTGGAGGCCTTGTATGGAGCTGGGCTCATCTGGCTCATCTGGCTGGCGTAGCTGGTTGGGTGAGGCTTCTCCTCAGACTTCGACCAGGTGGATGGCTTGTACGCAGTAGGCTTGGCCTGCTCAGACGAGGTCCAGGTTGGTGCAGCCTTGCTCGAGTAGACAGGGGCCTTGGCAGATGAGGTCCAGGTGGGCTTAGCCTCACTCTGGCTGGTAGTCCAGGTTGGGGCAGAGTGTGTGTATGTCTTGGTCTCGTAGATGGTAGTCTCGGTGTACGCGGGGGCGCTCTCGCTGGTCCATGTTGGCGCAGCAGAGGAGTAAGGGGCAGGAGCCGAGGCAGAGGACTTGTATGGTGCCGGTGCGACAGCAGAAGATGAAGCGCAAGGGCAGTTGGGGCACTCCTTCTTGTCGGGGACAATGCCGTACTGCGCATCGTTGATCGCGATGATAGCTGGTCCGGCAACGATTACGCTGTCAGATGGGGTGCCAGTGACGTTGCTGCTGGTGAGGACAACGTAAGACTGGCCAGCTGGAGCACCAGCTGGAACCTCAATAGTGTAGTCCTTTCCGGAACCGGTGAGAGGAGCAGCGACAGAGCCAGTGATGGTGATGAAGTAGGCGAACTTGGCATCAACGTCACTTGCGGTGACGAGGGCAATCTTGTCGCCAGCGGCACCAGCAGCCGGGGTGGCAGTGATGGCTGGGAACCCCTTCACTGGGAGAGGAGGGTTCGCTGGGTTGAGAGCAGTGATGAAAGGAGCAGCCAGGGTCACGACCTCGTTGAAGTCAAGAGGGATGTCGAAGGCAGCTGGGAAAGGAGATTCCTGAGGAGTCTGATCGGCGCGGAGGAAAGCCGAGTGGCGAGCCTCAACGGTGAGGATAGACCCAGCAGCGGTCAGGTAGGTGGCATCAGCAATGTACTGAGCAGCGCCAAGGTAGGCGGAGATACCAACACCCTCAAGGACGTTGGCGACGGTCAAGAAGCCCTTGATGTCGCTGAAGCCAAAGTCATAGGTGTTTGCCACAACGGGAGTGGCACCAGCGGCGGTCAGGGCACCAGTGAGGAAAGAGACGTGAGTCGCCTCGTCAGAGGAGATGGTCTTCAGGTTGGTGTAGAAGACGTTGTCGAGACCGTAAGCGGCGAAGTCCTCCTCGGAGAACATGGCGAGACCGGCCTTGTAGAACTGGTCCTCAAGGTGCTCCAGGGTGAGCGCGTAGTTGAGGATGACAGCGTCAGATGGACCACCCTTGGCAGCCTGGCGCTCAACGACGGGGGCCGCAAGAGCAGCCGCCGCGAAGGCGGTGGAGATGATGGCAGAAAGCATTATCGTAGATGACCTCGGATGAAGAAGAAACGAGTGAAGTGAGAGCAGGTAGATGTGCGTTGCTGGTGAAGAGAAAAAGCTCGTCCCTGCGTGATGGGCAAAGAGCTATATACTCACCTCAATACACCTTCTCATTTCCACGGCAGCACGCTAGGTCCATCGTGCAAGTCCCTGGTCGCTCTCATCTCATCTCACTTCTTTGGGCCGCCGTTCTGCATTGAGTAATGGTCTAGACTGCAAGCTTTCAATCGTTGGTTTTGCCTTCGGAAAGGCGCTGCTCCGAATGTCACGGCTGAGGGTCTTTCCGCCAGCCAAGCATTGGCTACTCCACAATCGAGTGACATTTTCGCCGAAAAAGGGTAAACGGTTGTGGAGACGTGAAGTTGAGCCAATGACATCTCTTGGGCACGCAGAGCAGCCCCTGGTTGCCACGACGGTTAGGTGAAAGCAAAACAGTATGCTTAAATGTTGTTCCAACTGTGTAATTCGCTCGCAACACGCAGCCCCTTTGGAATCGTTGTCTCGTTGGTGGGATGGTATCGTCTGCGTGAGCCCCGCTTCCGCGTCAATACATATCATAATATGTACTCAAGAGCATTAGCCTGAAGCCTCTGTGTTGGCCAAGATGGAATGTCCTGCGCCCGACCATGGCACTGGTGTTGACAGGTGGTTGCTGTGAGACTTGAAAAGTTGGGTGCAAATCAGTCATGACGATGACATCTGATGGATTTCAATTCTTGTTGTGTGTCCTGGTCATCGACCTCCAGACACTTGATGGCGATACCGTGGAGATGCTGCTTCGCCTTGAGCAACGCGGGGTAGATGTCTTTCAATTTCCTCCTACCGTTTAGAGTTTTGACGCCGCAACGCCTTCTAACGTCGAACACGATGGCTGCCGACGGCCGTCATCTACCGTGATGGAACTCCTAATAACGTCGGTGACCAGAGTCCGAATAAAGCATGGGGAAATGTCAGCTCGCACCCTGCATTGTCGACTCAATATTGCAATATCTGCGAGCGAGCCAGGTAGTTGAATGTGTTTGCATGTAGTCTGTTGAGTCAGTGTACCGCAGAAGGAGTCGGTGATGATGCAATGGCTAACCAATATCTCACCTTGCAGCTCGCCACGAGCTCTTGAGCCTTCAAGCCAAGCTCGTGGGCGTTCGTGATGATGCTGTTGTTCCGCAGCCCTTCCAATCGCTTCCGCTGCTTCCCGCCTCCAACGTGGTTTCAGTGGTGAACTAGACTGGCTAGTCTCAGTAGTCTCCGCGCTGCTGTCTGATCATCTTATCAGATGTTCGCTAAGCCGTTTTTGTCGATCTCTCTCGTGTTTGGCAGTTGACGATCAAAGTCCAAAGTAAGATCTGTGATTTATTTTAAATTAGCGCATGTGAAATTGCGACCAGCGCCTTCGCAGATCTGACTTCTGTTGAATTGTCATGCCACTTGCCAAGCTATAACAGATCGGAGCCTATGTCGGCGACAGCGGATGGCCGCGGAAGGTAGACTCTACTCCTGAGTAGGGCGTAAAACGCCGAGCGTATAATTGCTGTTTGCGCATGAGGGCCTGGGCCCTGCATCCTGCCATGCCTGCTATGGGAATCGTGAGGCGCAGACTGCAGTCGTCGGTCGAGTTCAAGCGAGACAGCATTCTGCGCTAAGAGTAGGAGTAGGAGCAGCAGCAATGGGGTCGACGTGACCCAAATGCCCGCGAAGGATCAGTCTTACTGCGGACAGCGAGGGCAGCAGTTTGCCCTAAAGTGTCCTGCGTACCAGTGACCAAGCCGAAATCTCAAGGGATCCGCTCCGCAGGACGGACCTTGCTCCTAGCAAAAGCAGTCGTGACTCGTCGGCTCTGCGGCCATCTCTTAGAGACCCGCAGTGCTTTTCGGAGTCAACAACGAAACGCCAAATATGGGAATACAACGATGTGGCACTCTCCGTTCGATTGCAAGTTTAGCTTAGCCTGTTCCTCTTCGCTTCCAGTGTTATTGTATCCAGATCGTTGAAAACCTCTTGGCCCTAACAACATACAGTATGCAGGAATACTGCACGTTGTTTGGGAACTGTCGGGAGAGTTGTTTCCCTATCAAGTCAGCAGTCCCATGCAATGGTATCTCTTTTGAAAGCAAAGACGCAGCCATTGTAGAAGCACTGTTCACTCTAAAAGTATACAAAGATTGCACAAATTATGGCCGCAGGAAGGCAGGAACTGTAAAGAACAATCAGCTTCGTCAACCTCACACCATTGCTGCTCACATACTGCTAGTGCTCTTCTTCGGAACTCCCCAGAGAAGAACAATCGTCAAGAACGACCCAATCGCGAGGACGCTGGTCAAATACCAGAACCAATGCATATCGGCCAAGCTGCCGGGTTGGAGACCATGAGGCACATCGTGGCTTTGATCATCCACGGTTTCACTCATTTGGTTCGCCGACTCGTCATTGGAAGCTTCTTCTTCTGCATGGGAATGATCTTGTTCGTCACTGTGGTCTGCAGGCTTTTCATCGTGGTCCACGGGCTCATTGATGAGCCCGGGTTCCCCGCCGACTCCAACCAAAAGCGTGGGTTTCGGATCGAAGTCGCCTGCTGGTGCACCAATGTCATCGTTGTTCAATGAGAGACTTGCTTGGAAGCTCTGCTTCAAGATGTCTGGCTTGCGTTTGTGCAAATCGAGTATGCACTCGCCAAACAAACCATTTGCCCATGAGAACCTGCAGTAGGTCAGTATTGGAAAGCTCCCATGCTCAGTTTCTGTCTTACCAAGACCGTGTCCAATCCGAGACATTGTGAGTTCTGATACTCTCGTGAATTAAACCATACCCATCAGTACTGCTCACCAGCTGCTGAAGCTGCTGCGTAATCTCAGTGTCATTTTCAGAAGTAAGTATTCGAACAATGGCAGCCATCGGCCATGCCATTCCGGGACCATGATGAGGTCCACCAACTGCACTGATGACGGGCCCATGCATCCAGTAAGGGTTGTATACACTAAGCAACCGCTTGCGAGTTGCCTGATAGATCGGATCGTGGACGTCGTTATATCCAAAGAAAGGGATAGATAGCAAGGAGGGCGAGTTTGAGTCATCCATGAGGTTGATTCCTCCATAGCCGTCCACTTCAAAGGCGTAGACATCACCGTGTTGTTTCGTGTGGACGATGGCGTGTTCTGCGATGGCTGTGCTGAGAGTCACGGAGACCTCTACCATGCGTTTGGCGAGCTCTGGTGCGGTACCTAGTTTATTTACGACCTCGGCACATAACCCAGTGAAGCGCGCAAACTGCATGTTCGCTGGGATGAAGAATTGGTAGAGGACAGGATCGTCTGATGGACGAAAGTACGAGCGAATCAATCCTGTCCGAGAAGCTGTAGGATTGCCGATGTTATGATTGATGAAGCCGTGGAAATAAAGATAGGGCGATGCTGCCTGTGTGCCATTGTCGTTGTACGTCGTGTGGTCACGCATACTTGCAGCAACGGAAAGGATAGATTCCACAGCTTGAATCCAGCCAAACTTGCCAAAGAAGTCCAGATCACCAGTCTTGTCAAAGTAGACATATGATAGTTGGAGGAAGGCTGCCACGCTATCAAGCTCCCACTTGCATTCAAAGACAATATCGGAGCTATACTCGGGCCTGATCTTCCAGCCGCCATACGCGGCGTTGTGCTGCGGAGGCAGACCGGATTCTGGCGGCGGTTGGAAAGCATTGCACCATGGCGAGATCTGCAGGTAACGTGCCTGGTTGTTGATCACGCCTCGGAAAAGAGACGCCAGAGAATCATTGCTGGCTGAGGCTTCCAGTAAAGGCGCATATGACAGTAGTTGGTTGGCAGAATCTCGTAGCCACATTGCTGGGATGTCGCCTGTGATGACGAAAGCAAGCTCTTCGTCGGCATTGTCAGACGAGTAGCCTCGCCAGCCGACTGTAGTATCTAGAGAATTTGGATATGCATTCCTGAAGAGTTGCCGAAGGTCGGGATCATTGATATTTGCCGATATCTCCTCAACGACTGTCTCCACAACCGGACTGTTGAAGGTCCTACACCGTGGCTCGGGTCTCATGTCCGTCAAGTTGTAGGCGCCATTGGTATACGAAGCATGCCGATGATTGCTCCACTTGCCATAGCTTGGGCATGCGTTCTCACCAGCGGCCGTGTCGTTGAAGTCGTTGGAGCCAGAGCTGATCTGGGCGGCTGTGGATCCTGCCAACAACAGAAGCCAGCAAAGGACACGCGCCATCCTGTGAGACTGCCAGGAGCTGCAAAGCAGCAGGGCGTACTGTCTCTGCAGTCAAGGCGTCCATCATCGCGGTCTTGCACCCCTTTCTTGTGTCCGAGGTTCTTTGCCAAGAAGGAGTTGGAGTTGAACGCCACCCGCAAAAGAGAGTTCAGCTTTGCTCGCGCGATCACGTGGAACGAATGGGCCGGTAAAACCTTCCCCCCGTCCTCCGTTCGAGACTTCACCTTCCTCCGCCATCATACACATCACAAAAGGCAACCTACATGTAAGTATACGTCCAGACTTGCCGAATAGTGCAGGTGCCTCTGGTACTCGTCTGGATACCTTACCTTACCGTGCTTGACATCTTAGGGTGCCGGACTCTGCTTGCCGAAGAACATTCTGCCCGTCTGCCTTGCGAGCTCCAATTTACAGTATCATCAGCGGTGCTGGATAGCGACTCGGCCGACCTGTACATTCTTCAAACTTGCTAGTCTCAGTTGACGTCGAGTGAGTGACTCGCGGCCGGAGCATGCCTATCTCTCCATAGAAGGTGTTGGCCGTCAGCAGTGCAGCATCCTTGTTCACTTGCGCCGCGGCCAGCTAGTCCACGCATTTCATATAGGAACATCAGCACTCACACCAGATAGGCAAATCATCAACCAGGTGGCGCAAACGCAACACTACTCCTACAAATTCCAAAAGTCTTAAAGCAATTATTCCGTCAAAAATATCTACACCAAAGACCAGAGACACTTTTCACAATGCCGCACCGTCTCTCTGATCCTGTCGCTATCGACGTCACCCAGAAATATGGCGACTTTCGCGACCAGCTCTTCAAAGACGGCTACGCCGTTGTCAAAGACACCATCCCCGAAGACCGCTGCAAGAACTACATCGAAAGCATGACCCAATGGCTTGAAAAGTTCCCCTTTGGTTTCAATCGCAATGACCCAAACACTTGGGTTCCTGAGAACCTTCCCGCTCACATGAAAGGCGGCATGTACCATGGCTACGCCGTTGGCCACGAAAAGTTCGTCTGGGACGCACGTCTGGAACCAGGAGTCTTGAAAGCTTTCGAGAAGATTTGGGGAACTGATGAGTTGTTGGCGAGCTTTGATGGGATTAACTATACCTTGCCGTTACCGGAAGGTCAGAGGGTTCCTTCCACGCCTTGGCCACACATGGATCAGAATCCGCATCTGCTGGGTTTGCAGTGCATTCAAGGCATCATCAACTTTGCTCCGAATGGAATTAAAGATGGCGGTCTTGTGGTGCTGAAAGGAAGTCAAGCTCTGTCCGAGGAGTACTTCCAGACGCACAGCAAGGACAAGAACCCGAAGTGGGGAGCTGTTCCGCCTGACTGGCATGGTTTTGACGACGCGGAGGTGCAGTGGTTCAAGGACCGAGGTGCAGAGGAGATCAAGGTTTGTGCTGAGCCTGGCGACTTGATTGTTTGGGATAGTAGAACAGTGCATTGGAATGTGTTGCCTGAGTCGGACCAGACGAGAAGTATCATTTGTAAGTCGCGCCATGGAGCGCAATGGGCAGCATCAAGCCGGTCGACGGACTAACTGATGTCACTCATAGACGCATGCTATACTCCAGCATCCTTCGCTTCTGCTGAGGAGCTGAAGCAAAAGGGCGAGATCTTCCATTCTCGAATCAGGACAACTCATTGGCCACACCGTAACTTCTGGCATCAGGACAAGATTCTGAGATTCGGCCAGGAAGATGCGTGCCATCGCGACAGACCATTCGAAGAACCAGAAGAGACCGAACAATTATTGAAACTGGCGGGTGCTTTGCCATACTAATTGTGCAATATAAATTAGTTTTGATAGGTGAAGAGTGTCATTAACATCTCAAAATACTGTTTTGTGCCATCTGGTGTCGGTATCTATAACTCGCTATGCTGTCAAAAATTATTATGGACAACGAGGTGCAATACTCCTTTTACAAGAGTACTGCGCCGAACATCATGCTGAAGAAAACCACAGCGCCGCAAATGAGAGGCGCAAAGTCGGTTCGTCCCAAATGCACAGTGCTGGCAGCAGCCGAGGAGGTAGAGCTGCTGCTCGAGCCTGTGGAGGAAGCACCGCTACCGTACGTGGCGGTGACGGATCCTGCGCCAGAGGCCGCAGTCGAAGAGCTTCCGCCAGCAGCCTCCTGCGAACCATCACCTGTAAGACCTGGACCAGTGCCTGCGCCGTCCTTCATGTACTTCTCGGCGCCGGATGGCAGAGCGGGGAGTGCGCTACCAGTGAATGGCTTGGTGTCCCAATCGTCGCTCTGGTCTGGGCAGGTCTGGACTGTGGTAGAAGTGGAGTATCCACCGCCATCGGTTGGGTCGCTGGTGTCGGCCAACGCCTTCTGGAGGTATGAGAACTGTTCGCCAACTGGGGTGACGGTGTCTCCAGAGATGCTAACGATTCCGTATCCATTGCCCTCCTGAGAATACTCGTAGACAAGACCACCGGAGAAGACCGAGGTCATGTCGGTCTGATAGAGTGCAGCGGTCTCGGCGAATGTGCGGGTGTTGGTGATGCATCCGTACTCTGACATGAAGAGAGGAATGCTGTAGTTGCCGTATTGCGAGACCAGGGCGCTCCAGCCGGAGGTGGTGTAGGAAGATGGGTCGCACCATTCGTAGTTGTTGATGGCGTAGAAATCAGACAGGGTTTGCGTCTCGCCGCAGTCCATGTACTGAGCCATGAGGTACTGGTTCTCTGACACATCGGCAGCACTATATCCGACGGGGATGGAACGGTAGCCGCGCTCTCCAATGTATTGCTTCATGTCTGGGGTGAGATTAGCAGGCCATTCAAACAATCTCCCTTATTCTGCAGCTCACCTCGGGTGACTGCCTTGACGTATGGCGCGCAGGCTGTAGAGTTGGCATCGTTGATGACCTCGTTTCCGCTGAAGAAGAGAAGGGTGTTGGTGTATCCAGCGAAAGCATCAATCGTGGCGAAGAGGGACTGCAGGTATGTTGGGTTGTACGACTCCGAAGGGTCGTCACGGTTCAAGGAGTAGAGTGGTGTGTTGACGTCGAGAGCCAGGTAGATTCCTGCATCGGCAAGCGCAGCCATGCACTCATCGTGGTTGGCAGTGTTGTCCACGGTGTAGACACGAATGGTGTTGAGGCCAAGCTTCTGGAAGTATGGAATGTCGCGTGAGCATGTGGAGTAGTCGGCGAGGGGATCGGTCACGTCCGACGAACCACCGGGCTGGTAGTCAATTCCTCGAATGTAAAAGCGGTCGTCTCCCTTGAAGAAGGCATTGCCTTTGGTTGTGATGGTGGGCAGCGCAGAGCCAGTGGTCGAAGCGCTGGCGCTGGTTGCTGTCGCGCGAGCCTCGATCTGTGCTGGACCTGCAGCTGCGAATGAAGCAGCGCTTACGAGAAGCGCGAGGGCGGAAACGGTCTGCATCGTGGTTCTTTCCAGTGCGAGTTGGTCGTTGCGAAGTTTTTGGGATCCAGAAAAAGACGGCCAAGAAGAAGGTGAATTCAGATCAGAGCAAAAGAAAAACGAGAGTGTGGTGATGGTATCAACAAACAGCAAACAGCACAACGAGAGAAAGTGAGGTCAAAAGAGGTTGGTTGAGGGTGAGGGTGAGAGGGTTTTACCGTTTAGGAAACAACAAGCCTCTAGCCTATAATTTCAAGCAATTTGAAGGATGACGCGGCTTGGCTGCGCGTCGGATGCTATGTGGATCCCCACTGGCCCTCCCTTCCGCCACAGAAAACAGAGCACAGGGCGGACAACATCCAAACCCAAACGCTGCAAACCGTGTCAGCTTCATGCACATCTTCATCGCCCCTGACTCCTGATCATTTTCGGATCTCAGCTATTGAGATGTGACACAACGACAGCGAGAGCACACGCTTTGCAACCTTTTTTTTGCGTTGAATTCTGGCTGGATCGTGGTGGCGGACGCCCAGCGCCCGCTCAAATTCGAGACGGCGAACGAGATCGATGAGCA
This sequence comes from Ramularia endophylla, assembly GCA_002116395.1. Lineage (NCBI taxonomy): Eukaryota > Fungi > Ascomycota > Dothideomycetes > Mycosphaerellales > Mycosphaerellaceae > Ramularia > Ramularia endophylla. The sequence continues at coordinate 1,768 of KZ109916.1, read as the reverse complement.
CATCATAGACTGGTGGGAGAGATAAGCATAAACACGCAGTGGCCACCTTCCGCCATCCGGGCCGGTTGAGAATCAGATGCAGCCAGTCACTGCGCGTGGTGTGCTAGCAGATAACGCAGAGCGGCCGCAGTGGGTCCAATTAAGGGCACTGCTTTAGGCTGCTTAGCTATATAGCGTGTAATTGATTAAGTAGTTAATTAGCTGTATAAAAACTGCAGAGCGGGCGTTAGGAATACTCTAAGAACTGCTAAGAGTTACCTAACTTAGGTAGAACCGAGGATATAGCCTAATCTACGTTACACCCCTTTAGGGAATATTAATTACATAATTAGGATTTCCTACCTAGCCTATATGCAGCAAGTAAAGCTATATATATATAAAAATGCTTTCTTTCTTTAGGGAAGAGGCTACTCTATCTATCTATCGGCTTAGAGCTTAGAAGTAAGTATTCTAATACTCTTATATTCTTAAATTTTAAACTCTAATGCCCTCTCTATACTTTCTAACCTATAGTTTGCTTATAAGCAACTATTCTTTTATTAGAAGCACCTATTTTTTTAATTAGAAGCTTTACTAGAAGCTTCTACCTACCCTATAGGTCTTCTATAAGCTTTATAATATAACTACGTATACCGGTAAGGCTATAGGGGTAAGTAAATTCTAAAGCTTAGACTACTTTAGCTAATATAAATACTTATGTCCTACTAGCTTCTAACCTTCTCTTCTTTATCCTACTACTACATTAATTTAGTAAGGTATAACTTCCCTAATAAGTCTCTAGATCCCTCTTTAAGCCTTATATACTTAATAGTAGGCTAAACTT
>KZ109911.1:7036-57716 GCA_002116395.1 Ramularia endophylla | reverse complement strand
AGAGGCCGCCGCCGCCCGCTCCGCCCGCTCCGCCCTCGCCCGCGCCTAGAAGTAGTAGTAGTAGTAGTAGTAATAGTAGTACGACGACGACGACGAATATAAGCCGCTCTCCGCGCTTATCGATAACTACGCTACCGAGGAGGAACCCCGTAGCTTTAAGAAGGGTAGTAGTACTAGCCTATCGAAAGACATAGTAACTATAAACCCCCTAAAGCGTAAGTCGGAAGAGCTCGATAAGCTAGACGAGAAGAAGAAGCGTACTAAGGCTATCCGCGGCGGAGATAAGAAGAAGCTCGTAGAGTAGCCCTAGAATAGGGACTTTACCGTAGAGGACTAGCGCTAGAAGACTCTATCCGACGCCGATAAGGTATGTTTTAGTATTAAGAGTCTTAATCTATCTAATACTAACTGTCTCGTAGACGCGCCTCTCCTACGCTAGCCGCGTAGATAGGATCGGTATCCCGCGCCGCCCTACGCCTTATACTCGCTACGTCCGCGAGAAATAGGCCTATAAAGTTTATACGGATCCGTTAGTATAGTACCGTACTAGCTCTAGCTAGAAATGCTCTCGTTACTAGAAGGATAGTAAGGGATACCCTTAAGGCATATTAGCCTATTCGTCTATCTATTCGTCTATCTACTAGTTCTTTTTATAAATGAATACCGCTACCGCTACGGTTCCGTCTCCTATAATATTCTTAGTCTTAGTCTTAGTCTTATTATATTTATAAAGTTAAAGGAGTTCTCTAGCCTCTTATTAGCCGGTAGAATTTACGGTTTCTCCTCGGATTTAGAGGATTTAGTATCCGTACGAGTCGTTTCCGTAAGTAAGAGATGTATATAGCCGGTTTTAAAACTATAGCTATCTAGAGCTAGATCTAATAGCGCTACTTCTACCTACTATATACGTACTTTTAAACACTTAGAGGTTCTTCTCCGTATAGGGTTGCCCTTAGCCTAGTCAAAATCGAGGTAGTAGTATTATATTGTTATCGTTCTCTAGTCTATAGAGGGAAATGCAAAATTAAGAAGATAAAGTCGTATGGATGCTTAGCAAAGGGTCTACAATTAAATTTTTCTTTCGAGCTATGAAAGTGTTCAAATATTAGAGGATTAAAAGAGGTATTCACTTAAATTGGTTAGTGGCTAGGTTCGAGATTGTATTTAACGCTCCACCTCCGCTCACTCGATGAGACATGAACATGGCTCTCATACGATCATTTTCACATCTCGCTTACAGTCGCCAAAATGTTCGCCGTTAAAGGATGGTCTGTCAATGCGAGCGCGCTCAAACCACAAACGGAACCCTTCAAGACCGGACCGCTGCCACAGAAGTCGAAAGATGGAGTCGTAAGTAAACCAGAAGCAGGAAAGAAGCGCAAGCGCGGCGACGGACCACCAGGCAATGAACCGGACGTGGGAAAGCTCTGGACGAAGCATATTGATAATGGCGAGCCTGAGAAGCCGAAGAAAGCAAAGAAAGCAAAAGTAGAAGTCGACGAAGTGAATCGGCCCAAAACGAAGAAGGAAAAGAAGGCAGCAAAGGCTGCGAAGAAAGCCGCGAAGAAGCCGGTCAACGTGAATGACATTCCTCTGGGCGAGAGAAAAGAACGTACAGAGGACAGTGCAGCAGTGACTGGCGCAGAGGATACTTCAGAAGCAAAGGTTGAAGCAGTAGTCGAGACAGGTGCGCAACGATTGGAACGTGAGAGCAAGGCCGCTGCCTCCAAACCCGAGAAGAAGGACAAGGACAATAAGCGCCGCAAGTCTGGCGATGTCAGGTCCAGCAATGTCCCAGTTGCTGCTCCTATCGCTACAGAAGAGGCAACGCCTGTCATCACAGCACCCGTTAGCACCCTGACGCCCATGCAGGCTGCTATGCGTCAAAAGCTCATATCAGCTCGCTTCCGCCATCTCAACCAGACTCTATACACGGAACCCTCCCTCAAAGCCCTGCAGCTCTTTGCCCGTGATCCGCAGATGTTCGAAGATTACCACTCGGGTTTCCGTCAGCAAGTCACCACATGGCCTTCCAATCCCGTAGATACTTTCATCGAGACAATTCGATCTCGTGGGGCCGTCCGCCTTCCACACCAGAAGAAACCAATGAAGGGCAAGTTTGCGCCCAAGGCCAAGAAACCTGTCGTAGAGGACGCCAATGACCTGAAGTCTCTTGCTCTTCCTCGAACCCAGGGTGTCAGCATCATTGCAGACCTCGGTTGCGGTGATGCTCGTCTCGCACAAACCTTCCAAGACTCTGGCGAAAGTCACAGCCTGAACCTCAAAGTCTTGTCATACGATCTACATTCCCCGCATCCTCTCGTCACCAAGGCAGACATCTCCAAACTTCCTCTGGAAGACGGGAGTGTAGATATTGCCATCTTCTGTCTTGCGCTCATGGGCACCAACTGGATTTCGTTTATTGAAGAGGCTGAGCGCATCTTGCATTGGAAGGGAGAGCTTTGGGTCGCGGAGATCAAGTCCCGGTTCGGGAGAGTCGGCAAGGGTGGCAAAGTAGTCGAGCATTCCGTTGGAGGAAAGAGAAAAGCCGCTGCACTAAGCAAAGTCAAAGCGAAGAAGGCCGCCGAAGAACAAGAAGGCGACGAACAAGCTGCCCTCGCTGTCGAAGTAGATGGTGCGGAGAGCACAAAGATTGAGGAGACGGACGTGGGTGCTTTTGTGGATGTCCTCCGCAGGAGAGGCTTCTTGTTGAAAAGTGAGGTTTATGGGCCTAAGCATGCACCTACCGAGAGTGGCATTGGGCTGAAGAGAGGAGAGGCAAGCATTGATTTAAGTAATAAGATGTTTGTCAAGATGGAGTTTGTTAAGGCTGCGACGCCGACAAAAGGAAAGGGCGTACCCGAGGAAGGGGAGAAGCGGGAACAAAAAGTGGAAAAGTTCAAGAAGAAGAAGTTTCTGGAGGAGGTCGAAGAGGAGGAGGTTGCCACGGAGGATGAGGCCAAGACTTTGAAGCCTTGTCTTTATAAGATCCGGTAAAGGCGTGGCAGCAGGAAGGATCCCGTTTGAACTGTCGCAGATTTTGATGATGAAATATGTGATGACAAGGGCAATTCCATCTCAACTGTACATTATTTACACCTCCCCATGCTCGGCAGCATCCGTTTCGCCAGGAACTGCCTCGTACCCACCACCTCTATACCGCATGCCGCCCTTCGGAACTTCATACATGCTGGCATAATCAACCGACTGCCCACCTATCAATCCCTTATTACTCTCCTTCCTCCCAAATATCGGTCCATCCATCCAGAAGTCCTGGCAATTGCGAAACAAGCCTCTAGTAAAGGGATTGTTCTTCTTCACAGGTTTGTGCTTCGGTGTCTTGCTACCTTTGTAGCCTTGGAAAGCAATGGCGAGGAATGTATCCAAGCCGATGAGTTTCGACCAGCGGGTAAGACAGCCTTCTTTCTTCCGATGAGTGTGCTTGTGGCCGTGACCGTCCAGGGTCTCCGCGCCAGCGCCAGTGACTTGAGCTGAGTCCATGGACATTGTGCCAGTCGTCATTGCTGAAAGTATCGGGTTGACTTGATTTGTATTGCGCATGCTTTCGAACGTGGTCAGATTCTTGGCGACCTGGAACAGGTGCACGAAGAGTAGCATGACAGTCCAGGTGAGCTGGAGGGTTCCCCAGGCGTTTGTTACTAGAGTCAAAGAATCCTTGGAGAATTCGGCGCAAAGGTCATCCTTGAGGAACGTACACCTCAGGTCTTCTGGCTTGGGTCTGGGTAGAATTTCGAGATCTGCGTGCGTTAGCATTGCCTCGTTCCTTCCAAAGCACGATATTACTTACAGACGATAGTCAGCCGCACCATAAGACCGATTCCCAGAATCATGAATACCACGTAAAGTATAAAGTGTTTGTGGTTGTTGACAGCGACGCAGTTGTCCACCCACGGGCAATGACTGTGAAAATGTTAGCTTCACTCCCACCAGTGGCCCATCACAACACTCACTGGTCCTCCCTTGCAACACACCGCCCGCAACGCCTGCAATGCTTGCTTCGTAATGCCTTTCGAATCAGACATGTTGTACAGAAATGCGCCTCATTAAATGCATTATGCTCCACCAGCTCATCAATCGTTTTCTTCGTCTGTCCTCTGCTGGCCCCTCTGGGAATAAAGCCAGGGTCTGCGGTCATGGTCATGAAATAAAAGTAAGTACACAGTCCGAAACAGGCAGCGAAGGCTGTATTCAGAATGATATGAGAGGAAAAGGTGCCTGCATGATTGTTAGCAATGTGCGACATCGACTTGAAAGGAAGGGCCATACTAGGGAGGATAGCAAGGACGTATCGAAGCCCAACCCAGAAGAGCGTTGCGGAGAATATGCCTGCGAGAAAGGGAGTTTTGTGCATCGTGTTCATATCGCTTGGTGCCCATCTAAACAGCTTCTGGACGGCGAACTGTAGGCCGTACCCAATGATCAGCACACCGGGTACCGAAAGCCAGACACTCATGTAGGCCAGCATGTGCAGCTGCAGACCACCAAGGAAGAACGGCCAGAAGAAGAAGAATCGCTTGAAGAACCGCTTCCTGTCGTGAATCATAGGAACGGGGAACTTGAGTGGACTGCCGGACTCGTCGTAGCCCGAATCCACGAGCGCTTTGTGCCACTGGCGATCGCTCTTCATCTTGGAAGCAGTCATACTAGGCGTATCTCCTTCTGTTTGGTCTTCAATCGGTTTGCTACGCGCGAATCTGTCGCTGCCGGCCTCGACCAATTTCTGTATGCAGAGGTAATTACCCTTCACCAACGCCCAGTGAAGTGCCGTGAAGCCAGTGTCGTCTGCAGCGTGGACATCTGCGCCAAAACGGAGCAGAATATCGATACAGGCTGGGTAGCCTTTGTACGCGGCCCACATAAGTGAAGTGTGGCCTGCCGCATCTTGCACATCGACGGGCAGATCCGACTGATGCAGAAGAAGGATGAGTTGGTAAACATTACCATCCAAGGTCGCCGAATGCAGGAGGTTGTAGCCTTGATCATCGCGTATCAACGGGTCGGCGCCATTGGACAGCAGCAACGATATGACCGGAAGATCGAAGCGCTTGCTCGCCCACAACACGGGCGTGGCCTGCGCGTCACCGCCCTTAGCATTGACGTCTGCGCCTGACTGAATAAGAAAGTGGCACAGAGCATGATGGCCATTGATAGCAGCCCACTATATACCTTATCAGTCTCTATACACTCATTTCATATGCATTCTGCGCCATATATTCGTACATGGAGAGGTGTAATGCCCTGCTCGTCTGTCGATCTCGCCGTGTACCGCCCGCTGTCGAAGAGCTTCTGAATCGCCCGCAGCTCCCCCAATCTCGCCAGTTGCATCAGATCTTGCTCGATTGGCAATTGCGGCGGTGTCGCCTCGAGATCGCTCAGCTCTACCTTGTCGAGGCCATCGTGTGTTGGCGAACTCGGCGCGCTGCCGGAGTCCTTGCGAATCGAGTCTGGGGACACGGCGCCGTCGCGTGTCGCCATGCTGCTGGAAGAACGTGTGTTTGGGGAGAAGTCACCGCATCTCGGTGGTGTTTGTGTAGAGAAGGAGAAGCTCGCGATTCGTAACTTCGTACAGCCTCCAGTGTTGCGCGTAATTTGAGGCGTAGGGCTGGGAGGCTGGAGACATTGGTGGAAACGGGCCGCGCCGATAAGGCGTGCAGACTTCATGTCGCGATCTCTTCGCATCATCCATCCATCTGACGACCAACATCATCTCATTCCATCAGTAGCTCTCATGAAGTGTCCGGGGTCAGTGGCTAGCGATGCTTGAACAAGGTCGCTTTCCCATTCAGCAAAGCCTCAAAGCATGCCAATCATTGCCTATCGCACGCAGCCTGGACTCTGTACCTAATTCAGTCGCATAAACTGGAATCCATCTTGTATCCAAGTGTCCGGGCCATCATTTCTGGGAAGCTCAGTCTTGAGATGATAAGATCCATCCGTCAGTGGAAGGAACTTGTCGGTCTCCTTGCTCGCAGCCAGCTCTGCGGCGTCAACATCGGCTTCATCGGATAGAGGCTTTGACTCGTGTCGATCTAGGGTCGGTCCAGCAGACTTGGACTCTGTTTCGTCGAAAATTACCGAGTCTCGAAGCTCATTGCCGGTCATCGAGTTCGGGTCGTAAGGTCTGATTGGCACGTGCATGGCTCCTTGGCAGTCACGATCGATGGCCATGACTGTACTGCGCCTTATCTGTCTTCTGTACGCTACCAGTCTGGCTACGATCTCCGTGTCAGTCGGACTCTCGGTGGCTTTTCCGGAGGCTGGTTGCTCTACCTCAACTCTGGTCTCGGTGTCGCTGTGGACTTCGGCGGCAGTGGACTTTTGCGGGGTGGCTGGTTGAGGTAGCTTGAGGACGATGTTGGTAGTGCGTGAGATGTATCGGTCCATCGCAAATGCCCGATCACTGCGGGAAAGCTTTGCAGATTTGCAAGCATAGCAATATTTATATGTGCCTGGCCACATTTCCTGATTGGACGGCTTGCACGTATACAGAGTCTGGAGCTACCATGGATTTCTTCCGGACATACCGGGATGATCCACAGAAATATGAACTCTTGGCTTGCGGACAATCCTCTGGTATACCTGGACTACTAGCACTATTCGAAGCACGAGGAGGCTCTAGAGTTCTATCTCGATGCCATTCGATGATACCCATACAAATTTTGGCCTTTCCCATCACCTCAATGCTGAAGCTACGTCTTTTGCGCTTCTACAGCCTTTCCACGCATCGGATCGAAACGTGCAATCTAGGAGGCTGCAGTCGAGCATATTCAACAAATCCAATCAAAAGAACGGGCGACAGCCATAGTCCCTTCCTTCTTTGCGTGGATGCTTTGTGCAGGGCAATCGCCACCTTGCGTTCACCCGGTTAACACAACGCTACGTGTTGGCTAATCCCACGTCGAATCTGACTGCTTGCTAATCCAATTGTGTAGGTACCGTTCTCGCCACTTCTTCACACAAGACCACTACCCGCAGCACTTATCCAACGAACGACTTCTTTGGGCTTGCAATTTAGCGTCAACCGCCTTTTTGTTGGGGAGCTTCAACTTCTTCATTGGTCGTGCGATGTCATCTGCTCCTGGCGCGGCATGGTCGTCTCAGTACTTGACAAAGACAGGCTCTGTCTCTCCTAAATGTTCTGACTTCTGTTCCTCTAGGATCCCTTCTACTGCCTGGGTCAGCATGCCTGTTCTTGCTGCTTCGGCTACGTGATCTGCATCACTGACTGGGCGGGACGCAGTAATTCTGACGTGTGGGATGGTTGCATCTCGCGTCTGCGCTTTCCAACGACCGGTCTCATTGAAGCCACCGGAGTCTGCTTCACTGTCAAAGCCTGTCGATCAATGTTGGACGATGCTCGCTCAAGTCGACTTTCACCATCGATCGGTCTCCTGCGAGCTGGCGGACTGCGCCGTGCTGCCTCGGCGTGTCACTTCTTCCACTGAACGATCACTTCCAACTTGCGCTGTTCTTTCGCAGATTTCTAAAACTCCATGACTTCCTCACACCTCCTGGGTCTTTTCCAGGGCGGTCAAGATGAGGATTCTTCAAGAATAGTCGTTGTCATTGGAGTTGTCAAGCCAATGTCAAGGGCGCTCTCTCGATAAGGACATCATCTTTGAAGGTACTTGAAGTCTTTGGACTGGCTTAGTAGCCTGTGGAGATGTCGAGAGGACTCAAATAACGGTCTGGTCGCACTGAATAATCCTCATTTTGACCGCTATGGTCTTTTCATCTGCTGGCATGCCTCGCGCCGAGCCGCTGAAAAAAGAGCGTCTAGGTCTCTCGCCGCTGCCTTGAAGGTGTCCACGATATCCTTTCGTAGGCTATTCCGGAGTCAGGCTGGCATATTCGGATCCATTGTATTAAGCATTTCTTTGCACTCAGCCTTGTGTCGGCTGGCCATATCTTCTTGCTTAACGCATGACAAGCACACATTCGGCATCCTGTTTGCTCCATCCTTTGATAGGTAACCTTGGCAGACTCGTCTCCCTTTGGTCGTCTTTCCGAGGCATGTGCTTAGGCGGACCCGAGTTAAGGTGGCAGGAGAACCTCAGTCTCATGATTCTACAAATCTTCAACGGATCCTGTTGCGTGCAAGCTTTGTTGGGCGGAAGTTGAGCAGTGTTGCTGATGAGTGCTGTGATGCTGGCTCGATGGTTTGCTGCCAAGTCTTGCGCCGAAAGACTATTCGCGACAGTATAGGCCTGAAGTCTGCTAGTTGTGGAAGCAATTCCAAAACGACAGTGTGTGAGTAAGTATTATTTGTACCTTCAATGCGACCAAGATTCATGCTGAATGAATATAAAAGATTTTTAGCCATTGTCCTCAAAGTGCTCAAAATCCTCTTTGCTTCCCACCCGTGAAGCCATGATCCGTAGACGGAACCCTATCCGCCCATACAAATGTGACCACACTGTCCACTAGTCTGCTGTGTGGAGAGAAAAGACTCGAAGGGGAACATACGGCCTGCACATTGGCGCTTGTACAAGTCATGAGATCTCCAAATCGAGCAGCTGGGTGCGTTACTATCGTGGAGGTATCTCAAACACAGCACACTCCGCTGCTGGTTTATCTTTGTGCTCGGTCTTATGGAGTATTACAAAGCCGTCATTGAGCTTTTTCGAAGGTGCAGCATCGTGGCGGTACGTGGACGCAAGCAGCCAAGGAGCGGATACCTACTTTCACCTACACACCGCTAGCGGAAGCTGCCGCAGCAGATGCGCGACGCCATCTCATGTTTGTGCGTGACGTCAGGAGTTGATGCGAGGTCGCAAACGACGACTCTTAAAACTTCACTTCTCTCATCCGCCGGTTCCACACGCATCAACCGTCACGTCACTTCGCCATTCCGGCACGATGGGACCGACAGATCAGCGACTGCAACTGGGGCGCTATGAGCTCTACAAAGCCGGCACCAAAAAGATCGTCGACTGGCTCACACGAAATGCGAGTCGCTATATCGACATCTCGCCATTCGTCACCGTTGGTAAATCAAGCACCACAAGCAAGATCAGCGCACGCGCACTCGTTTCCTTGGCGGAAGTAATCGTCTCGACTCACCGCACCTCCAATCCTCTGCCCACAGGCATCACCACCACCTCCACCATCACTAAGCTGATTCGAGAAGTTATCGATGGCCGCCAGGCTTCTGCGGATTGGTACGCCACGCAGCCGACGAGCGATGAAGCCGAATTGGGAAATGAGGCTCACCGATTCTTCATCGAAATTCTGCGCGAAATTCACAGCCTCTTGATCTCTGTCCAGCAGCCTAAGAAGACTGCATCAGACTCTCACTCGAATTCTTCCACTTCGAAGAATGCCGAGCAGGACATCAACAACCTGTTTTCACAACTTGAGCTTGAAGAGCCCTCTGCGTCCCCACTCGGAAATGCTCAGAAACTAGCTCGCCAGCTACCGAAATCTCGAACTCCTATTGCGAAGATCGCACTTGATGATGAAGCTGGAAACAAGGAGTTCGCTCTGTATTGCCATCTTGAGGACCTGCGGGACGTCAGGCAGTACATACGTGGAGTCTGGCTAGACTACGCTTCAGGGGCCGTTAGTCTTCTGACAGCCGCGATGGTGACCGAAACTGCATTTGGCATGATGCGTATCGCTGATGAGCGCTTTGTCGCCATCTACAAGTCGTTCGGCGACTGGTGGTTTCTTCCGGAGTTCATGTCCTTCGATGCCTATAACGAAGGAAGCATAACCCTCCTCATTTCCACGAAGGATAAGGCCAACGCTTCTGCGTCGACTCAGAGACAGGACCTGATTGATTTGATATGTCCTTCCGAGGCTTTCATGCTGCGTGATCTTGCGCTGAAAGTGAAGGAAGCTAAGGCCGGAGGAGATCTCTTACAGGTGCTAAACCCACTGACTGAGTGCTACGACTTCGATTTCATCCTGAACAGCAACATTTTTACGCTCATCCACCAGTCGCAGCTCTTCGGTGCAAGATGCCCAGAGCGCACGACTCGCCAGAGCCACGAGCGCGCAGAGTTCGTGTTTGGTTTGATTAACTACCTTATCGACGGTGACACACCGCTGTGGCTCGTCTCTGCTTGCCAGATATACCGGTCGATATACAATATTATCGGATCCAACCCCTTTTGTGCGTCGGAAGAGTACCTCACCAAGATGAAACAGCTGAAAAGCCAACTCCCTTTCCAGCCAAGAGGTCGTGAACACGGCAGATCAGGCTGGGACGTGCTAGACTGTGTTTTCAAGGATCTCAAGCCACTTGAATCTCTTATGCGCGTCACTTTGGATAAGGCTGAAGCCCTTTCCGAAGCCAAAGGTGACTGGTCCCAAACGGTAGCCTGGATGCATGAGAATATGGGAAGACCACTAGCATGCCTGGAAGGGATGCCCTGCTTTCCTGGTCAATTGCTTTACTTTGCAAAGGCGAAGTTACATCAGATCGGCGTTGCTTGGGCAAACAAAAAGGCTGTCATATTGGCCATGGCTCATCTGTACACCAACTGCCGCAAATACGGCTTGGTCAAGGGCACATGGCAAGACATGGAGCTTATCATATCTCAGCACAAAGCAGCGACTCCACTTGTGCCAAGATCAACCAAGAATGCGGACTGCTTTACACCTCTGCGCCACTATCTCCTGTGTCTGGGTGTCCCGGCCACCGAATTCTCACGGGGACGGATTCCAAAGCTGCCTACAGCCAACCACATCAAGAAACATTCCCGACAAATCATCGTCACCTCGGCATACATGACTACACTATTTGAAGGTCAACTCAACGTAGAGCAGCTCGGGTTCTCAAGAGAGGATCCGACCGAAACGACATTGAAGCAGCTTGCAGACAGTTCGAAAGAAGGGCAAAGTAGTAGACAACACACCCTGGTTGAGCTTCTATCAGCCTTGAAGAAGGTAATGATCAAGGACGAGCCGTCTTTGAACTTCAACTACTTCGGTTTCTATACTATCTGCTCGGCATTTCTAATGTCAGTAGGGCAACAGATGAACTGGGAGTTGGAGCCTTATGCAATAGTGCACCGTCTGTTGGAAGATGCAACATCAGCATCATCGCAATCGAAGTCAGTGGCATCTTCCATGCTAGGAGTCACAGCCTCAGTTCTGGACAAGCTTATTCTTACGGAAGGCAACAAGTTCACCCAAGAGGCATTCAACCAGAGCAGTGGTCGCATTCCGAAAAGCATGCGCCCAATCCTGGCTGATCATATCGACTCTCCAGATGTGATGATTACGAAGCAGCGTCAGGAGTATGAGGATGTCGCTGGAATCGAGAGCAATTTGTTCCAAATGGACAGTTCAAAAGATCCTGCCGAGTGCCTTCGAGAACTGGCAGTGAGGGCCCAGGAACACTACGGCGATACAGTGGTGTTGAAAAAGTAATAGACCAGTGACTTGGTCTTCTGAGTCTGTTTCAAAGCAGGACTCGTTATGTTCAAGCTATCTTATAATCGAGAAAGTTCCTGCATGCGTATGGCTGCTGAGTAGCACGAAACTCAATGCACAGCGCCGTGAAATAGTCCGCTACAGCCTTATGAACGCAGCTTAGCATAGACAGCCTAGCAGCTTTCCCATCAGCCCACCATAGAGCTCGAGGTTGTCAAAAGCTCACTATGTCATGTTTGTTCAACCTCAACTCTGCCAAATTGGCCGCAGTGGCCCGCAAACAATTTCTTCAACCTTGCCGCCGGTCGCCTTAGCGTCGTACGCATCATTACATTCGCACTCATTGTTCCCAGCTGTCGTCTTCTCCTCCATCCCCTCACCAGAAGTTGCACTTCCTTCGGCTTTCGTTTTGTTCCTCCGTCTCCTCAGTCTTGACCACATGCTACTTCTGCGAAGTCAACTTTGGCCTGTTCTCCTCCAAGATATGCCCACTCGACATCCCCATCGTCTCTTTCAAGAAGAACCCTCCCTTGGACTTCAGATACTTCTCAACCATCCTCGCCGCAACCGCGATCTGCGTCTTGTTCATATCCATCCCATGTCTCCGATAGTAAGCCGCTTCCTCCAGCATCGGCTTCACAACCTGCGCATCGAGGACGTAAGCCGGATCGAGCTCCTCACGCATCAACTTCGGGTAACAAAACTCATGTATGCTCTTCATCAGCTGCGCCAGCTCAGACCAAAGTCCCAAAAGATCCATATTGTACTCCGGTTCATCATTCACGAAGGTCTCCTTGTAAGTCTCCAACAGCTTCATCGCAGAGAAGCGCCTCTCAACCTCCTTCTTCGAATTCTTGCTCTTCTTTCCGGCAAACCTGTCGGCAGTCATCTTCCGCAGCACCACCTCTGCCATCTCCCCTCGCTCGTAGCCAAGACGATCCTGAGATTGCGATTCTAGTTCCATTCGCGCCGGATAATCCAGCATCGGCTCAATCCTCCGCATATTTTGTGTGCACTTGTTGATCTTTTTGGCATCTACAGATCCCGTACCCATTCCAAACGCCAACCTATAGTGACGGCAAAACGCTTCCTCGTCTGCATGCTTAGCGACCTCAATCACATAAGGGCGTGTCTTGCTCTGCAAAGCGATGAGCCACTCCAGATCTTCCCATGTCTCACTCATCATTCCATAGTGCTGAGCGGCACGATAGATGTATGCCATACTAATGATGATCCAGCCGTCGTTCGCGACTCTTGCAGATGTGAGGTTCATGCCCCATTTCAAGTACTTGATTCTCTCAAATGCTCCTACTGGAAGGACTTTGAAGATTCGTGCCTCGGAATTGAGTCTCGAAGGAGATGCAGTGTCTGATGTGCGAAGTGCAGATAGGAATTCCTCAGATTCGGACAGTTTCTGCTCGTATCTGTCCAAATCCTCAAAGTGAAGTGGGTTCCGCACCCGGGAGCGTGTTTGCAAGCACTTGTCTACACTTTGCTTGTTGCGGATAAAGACTGCTTCCAGAGCCTGTGTGATGAGAAGCGCGGGATCACCGATGATGTCCCAGATCTCCGTATATGATTGAATCATCATCACTGTGAAGATGCGGATTGGGTATTCCCCTTTGTCATTCTGCGGGCAGAACTCGCTGGCAAATTCGTCGACTGGGTCTGAGACGCGGACAAGGTCGGGTACAATGCTCATAACTTTTGCTGTAAAGGGGTGCAGCACAAATACTTCGGTTGGATTGCTGCTTGATTTGTTCTTCTGGCGTTTCTGAGGTCTCTTGGCGAGCTGCTCGCACTCGGATGCGATACTGCTTGCTGCAAAATAGGCTATGCAGCAAAGAAGGTCCGCGCGATGCTGATTTGAAGTGTCGTCTTTGTTGTCTACAAACATCGATTCCATGAGAGCACATACTAGGCCTTGATACTCGTATGTGCCGTCGTAGCCACCCAACGATGAGTGCAGTCGTCCAAGGTCTTCTTCTGCACGCCGCATGCACCCAAAAGCCAGCTCGGTCGTAGTGCATACGACATCTAGGCTCAGATCTCCAGCTGCGTAGCCCTTCCATAGGTCTCTAACGTATTGGCGCAGTTCTTTCATGTCCTCAAGATAGCATACTAAGGCCATCTTACACTCTTCTTCAGGTGTGGTCGCGAGCATAGACGGTGTTGCATACCTCTTGTTAGTAGATTGCTTCTCGGGAGTGCTGAATGGCTTTGCTGATGGCGATTCAAAAGTCAGGTGCGAGAACATGTTAGCTGCGACATCTTCCCCGCAGGAAACAGCCGTATCGGTGGAGGTGCCGCTTTCGCCACTGAAGTTCCTCTTTCCCACTGGCTTGAGGTTTTCCTCCTTGTAGCGCTTCCTAGCGTCTCTCAACACTGCGGCAACATCCCTCAATACGTTGATAAAGTGTCGATGGGATTGGTCGTCTTCTCTAACACTCGCGTACAGCTCTTCATAAAGCTCCCTGCCTTGGATTACATCAACAGCAAGCTCGATGATGTTGCCGGGAATGTGGACCGCAGGCCTCTTCGCAGAGATGGTCTTGGCACAGCGCAGCAGTCTAGAGACAGGCACGGGGTTCTTAGGTGGGTTTTGGGGGTCGCCATATCCGCAGGACGCAGAGATGGAGAGAAGCCAGTCGATCAGCGTTGCAGTTCCTGTCTTGTAGAGAGCATAGCGGTTAAGTGCTGGGATCGGTATGTGCGTTGAAGGCGACATGGTTGATGCAGTCGTGATGTTGTCTCGGGTGTTGAGTGTTGTGATGGAGGAGACGAGATGGTAGAGACGCGACTAAAGCAGAAAATAAACAGACCCCGCATTAAGATTCTCTCCCGCAGAAGCTCCATTTTTGATAGGATGACTTGCTCCGTGCTGGCTGAGCGTGTGGAAGAGCTGTGGAGACTTGAAAGAGAGCAGTGTAACTAGAACGAGCAGAGCAGCATGATAACAATACATGCAAGAGGAAAGCCGAGCAAGGCAATGGATTGTAGAACCGACGGACTGCTCGCATCAGGCGTTCCCGAGGAGGGTTCAATTCTTGATGGACTGCTTGCTCTGCGGCAGCTGAGCTTATGACGATGCAGCGGAGACTGTTTCGAGCAGGCTGTACAGCCCGCATGAGCAGCGAATCTCACCAGCGATGCCAGTAGCAGTCGATTCACATGACACTCACAATTGGCAACATCTTTGCAGTGTTCTACACGTACATTGCCTCGATTCCCTCGACCTGTCACTCGCCGTAAATGCCCACTTTACAGCATCGAATTTCGACAGCTCCATCAAGTCTGCGGAAGCAGTTCTGACTACTCCAGCGTGAGCAGAACAAAAATACCAAAGAGTCAGCATCGAGGTGGAATGCTTTGATGTACGGAGTAGCGTGAGGTTGGATTTCGGGACTCCCCATGAGAACTTCAAAGTGAAGTCAACTGCCAAGCCGCCCCGCTTACCCGCTCTTTCCCTAGATCAGCCGCGCTCGCCGTACCTTCCTCGACCGGCCAGTCGCGTTCACAAGCTCATCGGAGAGCAGATGTTCTTTACTGTAGTTCTAGCTCTCCCCATCAATACAACAAATCCACCATGGCGACCTCCGAGAACGCACCAGATCCGCTACTCCTTCTCCGCCAGACGATAGCCAGCAAATCGCTTCCGATTCCCACCACATCTGCCGATCCATCCTCTCAGGCACAATCTAATGTATCGCTCGCGCAAGCTTCGTTTCTGCTGTTCAACTTGGATTCGGCCGCAGAAGGACCACAGCACACGGCAATCTCACTAACGCAGCCAACACGCTTCCAATCCGCCGCTGGCGATGGCAAGGCGCTGGATCTGCGGTCCGTGTTCCTCTGCTGGCTGCACAAGGACAGCAGCGTGCAGGAGTACATCAATGCGACTGCCCAGCTCAACGCTGAGCTGCAGCAGACGGGCAAGAGCGAGGTCGTCACCAGCTTAGTCTTCTTGGAGCGTCTGGATCTCAACACATGGCTGCAGGGCGATGTCGCAGAGCACGAGAGCGAGTACATCAAGGGCGCCGATGGCAACGCAAATGCGCGCCGCGATGCCGACGATGCGGCGCAGATGGCGCAAGGCGGTGGTCAGGATGTGGAGATGCGCGATGCTGATCTCGCCGAGGGTGTGAAGCGGCGCGACGAGGAACAGCGTCTGCGCGAGATTTACGCAGCCGAGCGCAAAATGGGCGACCACAACACTGTTCTTCGCGGCATCAAGATTCAGGATTTCAGCGGTATGCGCAAATACAGCGCGCTCTTCCTCGGCAAGGCCAAGCCTGGCGTACCACAGCCCGGCCAAGCGCAGACCCCAGCTCTCAATGCCAACCCAGCCTTACGACCACCCATCAAGCCCTCCAACCCAGGCAGAAGGGTGGAGCCCATTATTCTTCTTTCCTCGTCCTTCTCATCCCTTCTCCGCATGCCCAACATCAAGTCATTCCTCAATGACGGTGTCTACGCTCCTCTTGAGCAGGCCGCCGAGTCGTCAGCTATTCTGCACATCACCCGTCCACTCCGCACTATCAACCCCGGACAGACCACGCGATTCATTCTCGTAGACGATCCTTCAAGCTTCCGTCCAGACTACTGGTCCCGTGTCGTGGCTGTCTTCACCACTGGCCAGACCTGGCAGTTCAAGAGCTACAAGTGGACCAATCCAGCTGAGCTTTTCAGCCATGCCTTGGGTGTGTATGTCGGATGGAAGGGCGAAGTCATTCCTGATACAGTCAAGGGCTGGGGCAGACAGGTGTTGAGTGTGCAGATCGACAAAGGCGCAAATCGCTGGCGGGATCGGGAAGTTGTGGAAGATATCTGGAGTCAGATCGAAGGGAGAATGAGATCTATGGGCTGGGGAAGGGACGGTCGATGATCAGAGTGATGCGATCCATATAATGCGTGAAATGTATTCTTGCTGCGTTTGAGCGGGCGGCGTTCGCAGGTTGGTCATCGAAAAGCATAGCATAGCAGGCGAGGCGATGTTCCCAGACGGCATGCAGATCGGTTTCGTCGAATTTACAGACTGGAGTTCATTCGAATATTACGGACTTCATCTTACTGAAGTCTGAGGGATTCTTCCCAATATCGGACGGTCCGAAGGCTCTACGGATACAGCTGGACTCGTGAAGTCTTTGCTCATGGTGAAACGGCTGACGTCGATGCACCTGACGGCTTTCGTTCCATCTTTACGCTATGTTGTGACTTCAATCACTTCATACCCCTACCAATGAGCTGGAAGACCGTTTGAGATACAAGGTATTAGTAGAGGATGCGACGATAAGGAAGGAGACATAGAGGTGTGTGCCATTCACTACAAACTGTAGAGAAGTTTATAGGTTCAAAGATTGGGGAGCTCACAGGCTACGGGAGATGAGATCCATGAGTATTCTGGGACCCCTTGGCCAATATTATGCCCTGATACGTGCCTAGCTCAGCTTCTCCCATTCGTAGACTCGACTGTGCTGTCTGCAACAGGTAAAATAGCTCCCAGATCCGCTCGATCGCTTACCTCATTTCCTGAACTTTGCGGAAGAGTTCGGCGAGTACTTTTCTTGAAGAGGAGTGTTGAACGCTGACTTTGGCCTCCCGGATCATGTCGAGTACTTTCTGCTTGTCGATTTGCCGCCGGGGTGGCTCGCTTGTGCGGCGATGTGCGCTTTTAGAGTCATGCGTCGGACGTCGTCTTGGAGAGATATACTTCGACGGTGGCTCGTCACTCCTATATCCCAAATCATCGTCGTCGCGAGAAAGCCAAACTCTAGCTGGCCCACGATTACCATCCTCTGCACCGTCGAAGTCTTGATCGTATGCCGGTTTGCTGTAATCTTCGCCAAAGAGAACGATGTACCAGTGCTGCAGTCTCTGCCAATGAGTCTTGGATCTGCTTGGGTTCATGTGATCGAACTCTCCAAGCTTAGAGTCAAGCTTCATGAGACGCCTGTCGTCCTCATGTGGTTCTCCTTGCACGTATCTATGCCACATCGCAACGGTGCTTCGAGCAACCTCACGGGACACATCAAACCACTCCTGATGCTTCCTAATAGCTCCACCTTTCCCACATGGACAGTCGCGAACCTGTTGGTAGTGCTTCAGGTCCCAGTGAATCAGTCTCTCAAGTCGTCGTAATGTGCCTTCTGGTACATTGGCTTCCGTCTCAAAAATCAGCGAGGTCTTCTGGCGACCGTCGCAGCTTTTGGCGGCGGAGAGTCGCTTGTCAGCTCCTGCAATACTGAATCCAATCTTAACGTGGCCGCTAGTTCGATCATATAGGATGTAGATGACACCTAACGGAGGACCAGTATATTCCAGTTGTTTGGTCGATCTTTCATCGTTCGAACTGGATGGCCACGGATCGTCGTCATTGTCTTCTGCGACGAGCTGTGCAAGCGTGTACTGCCCTGTGCCATCATGCTCGTCACTGTCTTCTGCGGCGAGTTGTCCAAGCGCGTACTGCCGTGTGCTGTTATAGTGTTTCCCAACCCTGCCACGGTTGACTCTATCCATTTTGAAGCGAGCTTCAGCTGTTATTGTTGACGGAAAGCCTCTTGGTTGAAGAGATGGTAGGTCAAAGAGCTTTTCGTGGCGGTAGTGTGAGTTATTGTTATCTTCAGGATCTCAAGTGGAGCTGAGAGGATACTTATCGAGCCAAGGCCTTCATGTGTCAATTAGGCATCTGAAGTTTGTGGCCGCACAACATGAACCATCCAGTGAAGCATCCAACGTGTATCGCTCATCTCGTGTCAAATTGTGCTTCTGAGGTGATGCTAGTATGTGGATTGTAAGTATCACAAGTTTTGTCTCCTCTTTCATGGCCTTTCCCCAACAACAGCATACACTATCACCATGTCTTGGGCCCAAACGTTTCACCTTCAGCGACAGTCTTCCGGATTGCAGTACCCATAGCGTCCATGGTTTCGAAGACTTTGACATTGCCCCACCACTGAGGTGCCGTGGCACCAGGCAAGGTAATCGCAAGGAATATGATGATGGTTGAAATCAACAGTCCACAGTCCAGTGCGGCCGCAGTCAAAAAGTTATAGTGCGACCACCAGCCATTGAAGCGTCTGCGGATGCCCCAATTGAACGCTAGACCGACAATAGCCCAAGATGAGAATGATAGAGGCGTCGCAGGAGGCAACCATGACATTCCTCCAAGCATAATCGGAGCGTGCAGCCACCTCAACCTTTTGGTCTTGAATATCCTGGTAAGAGCCCAGAATGCAAGCGGGAGAAGAGCGCCGACGAGCCAGTAGAAGTTGAAATATGCGTAAATTGACCCTGGGCCGAACATTCGTCGTGGTATGGAGCAACAGTCAGCTATGTCTCGGGCGACTGGTGGTGGAACAACAACTTACCCAATCAATCCCCATACGATGCTAGAGGAAAAAAAAGTTCTGCCTAAGTGAAGTATGGAAGGTAAGCATAGGTCTTAGACATCGAAAAGCTGTAGGAGACGTGCGAGACACGCTCTCTATGCCCTCCATACTTCGATTTGCTTACCGTTCGGACAGGTGAAATGGTCCTTCTGATCAGCAGAACACGCCCCATCGATTGCCCCTAGGGTCCAGTTCATCGTGGCGATCTGAACAAATACAGCCCATATCGTCGCGAAAACTTGACAAGCAAAGGTGGTTCGAGGTGGAACCTTCATATAGTGCGCCAGTTTAAGATCTTGGGAGTAGGTCTGTGTTTGACCGAGCACAATGGTCGAGAAGACCTTGAAGATCATCACGCCTATTGGCTTTCCAGGAATCCTAAAGCGAGCAGAAAGTGTTAGCTCAGCTTGGTCGGATGAGACCAGAGCCAGTTTGCCTACATGAATCCGGCTAAGAACGGTGACAACACGTTCAGACTGATGGTAATGTTGGTGATTCCTAGAATCATGCTATCGAAGAAGTCAGTGGTTCGAACAATGTGTATTCGAAGAATGACTTACCAACAAGGGATCACGAAAACGAAAGCAAGAATTATGCTCACGAAGTACGTCCACCAAGGAAGTTGAGATGGATATCCAAGAACAGTCGCTAAACCAAGGCATACTGATATCACAAACAATGCCAAATACCACCAATCAGGAGCTCTGAGGCAATGGTCAGCGAGATTTGTGGTCAAATTCAATACAGACGAACTCACTCTCGATACTTTTTCATCAAACGCATGTGAACGTCGGGCTCTTGGTTTCTGGCAGTCTCCAGCCGGTACACGATCTCTTTCCCATGGAATACGATCGTGTGAACAATACTTGCCGTCAGCGCCGCAAATGACAGACCATAATTCAAGGCAAAGGTAGGCGCCAAAAATAGTGGCGAGTATGCCTTGTACTTGGCCTCGTCAAAAGAGAATTCAGAACCCAGGATAGAGGTGACATTGTATGCACTCTGCGTGTTGTCGAAAGTAGTAGAGGTGTTTATGGGTAGGTAGGCAGTGTAGAGAGCGCCGGTGTATGAGATTCCCAAAGCTGAGGTTCGTTAGCAGTGTTGTGGCACTTGGAGATATGTATGCTTACTTGTGACTATGACAAAGACGAACAGCCCCACCAAAATGTTAAGGTGAGAGAATGTAGGTGATAGGAGTGGATCATTGAGGTAGGACATGACATAAGTCCAGTCAAAGGTCAAAGGAATGAGCGAAAGCCCGGTGAAACCGCCGAACAGCTGATTGATGGTAGCGTCATTAGGCCGGATCCAGGTCACGAAAGAGAACACGGCAAGACCTTGCCATAGCACACCGGGGAACCAGTACCAAATGAAAGACGCCAAGGACACATAAGCGAAGTATCGATAGCCTGAGATCTTCCAGCCGTTCGTACGCGATGGATCAGGCTGCTTTTTGTCGTGCAATGCGTACAACAAGGTGGTCATCGAGAAGTTCGCCGGCCAAATGAGAGCCGCGGGCCAGACTAAAAATCTCCTGAACATTCCAGACAATGCAATACCAATGAGCTGGCTACTCAAAGTAAAGAGCAGCTGGAAACCCCATCCCATGTTGAGGTTGTAAAGAGGCTTGGCTCCCAACGCAAGCAAAGCATCAGTGCTATATGCATATCCATATGTCACGTTAGCCATGAGAGTTACGACTGTGTGCTCTTTGATGGTGAAAGGGCCGGGGTTGAGAGTCCAGGTCTGCCCGAATGTATGAAATTGTCGGGAGGGAATAATGCGTGCCCATAGCTGTCCAATTGGATATACCAAGAGAAGGATGACAACTGTGGGTATAGTGATAGCCGGAGATCGCATTGACAACAGCATGTTGATCCCCTGCGAAAGTCAGCATACCACTCCTCATACACGCAAAGCTTTCGCAATATTGGCAATTACACGATGCGCTGGCGTGTGCTAATCGTGTTCTGTAATGCCTTACCGCCGAGACCGTCACAAATAGGAAGCCTAGTATCCAGGCCCTGAGCGTGTTCGCTACCTCTTCGCCATCGCTCGGACGGACCG
Organism: Ramularia endophylla; assembly: GCA_002116395.1. Lineage (NCBI taxonomy): Eukaryota > Fungi > Ascomycota > Dothideomycetes > Mycosphaerellales > Mycosphaerellaceae > Ramularia > Ramularia endophylla. The sequence goes on along the minus strand of KZ109911.1, from coordinate 36,858 downwards.
CTGCCCGAACAGAGTCATAAGGAGAGTCTTCGGTGAACTCTTTCTCGACAGAGATTATCTTTTCGATGTTGTTGGTTTTCGTCGCTTCATGGAGGGCATCAATCTTCTCTTCGGGAAGATTGGGATCGGTCTGGTGTGACATTTCTAGCATTTTCAGCTCTTGTATAGCCTGTGTCTGCACGATCACATCGCTCTTGGGAACGCTCGAATTGTGTTCCACTTCCATAGGCTCTGTCGGGTCAGTTTCTTGGCTTGCAACGCTGCCACTGGCCTTGAGTGGCCACTTCATGGTAGCACTTGTGGGTGCGGCTGGTTGGGAACCTGCTGATGATGGTAGAAGTATAAGTTCAAGGGTGCAGCCGCATGTTATTGAGGTGGAAGAGAAACGCGATAAGTACACTCGGTAACAAAGCATGCGCTCCAATCGGTTGCACCACTTGTGATGCTCTGCCGCTCGGCTCATAGCCGATAATGGACGTAGACGTTCCCCCCAAGGAAGCTGCAGGACTGATGGTAACGCTATAACGTTACAGTGTAGCTTAGGAGCGGGGTCGCACCGCAGATGGATGCCAGATCGTCACTGTGCCAGTCAAACTCTGGATGTGGTAGCAATTGGGCTCGGTCTTCACGATACTCAGATTGTAGAGTGTCATTCTTACTCCGGGCGCGCGGTAGGCAGATAGGGCAAATCCTTGCATATATCCCATGGTGAATGCATATGCGGACATAAGCTGGCAAGTGCCATTCAAACAACAATCAACGACTGTCGCTGTCGCTGCCGCATAACGGCATGATTCAATAAGTACTGTACTGAGATCGGCGGGCTTCGCATGGATATCGGGGTTGGTGTGTCGTTGATAGAAGAAAAGTTCCTGCCGTGAGAAGAGAGAATAAGCTTTGACTAGTCACCTTGGATAAACTCAGATACGTCAACGGCTAAAGGTATCGCGAAGTCTGTGTGCGAACAAGTGAACACCACAACATCCAAAGAAAAGCCCACCACGATGAAAAAATCCTTCTCAGCGCGCCGAGTGCCGCGCCAGATTGGCCAGGATGAAGATGATGCGCCTTCCAATGCGCCGCAGACTCCAGGTACATTTCCTCCGCTCCCCATCTCTGCCTCATCGCAGCTCTGACGAGATATTTCAGCTGCCAACAACCGCTGACAGCGTGGTGACCCATAGACTCCGCCATTCGGCGGCCGACCTCCAAACCGCGGAAATCCTCCTCTCTGCGTTCCTCTATCGGGCCTTCGGGAGTCGATGAGGATGGTGATACCGAAGCTGCTGTAATTACACCAAAGCGCTCCAATCTCTCACGAATAGCGATCCAACGCAATGCGTCTAAGCAACGACCCTCGCTTCTGGCTTCCCAGGTATGTCAATGTTCATCCTTGATGCCTATCGTGCGCTGACGTGTCACAGCTTCCCGTGCGCCAATCCGATGACGAAGAGGACGACCGACCTAATTACAGCGCGGCTCACTTGCAAGCGCTGAAGAATAGCACGCCTTCGACACCACAAGAATTCACCTCAGCAGGCAACTCGGACGTAGAGGATGTCTCTTCAGGCACTCGAGATCTGGACATATCTTCGAAATTTGGCTCTTCACTGGCACGTTATGATCCACAGCTACAGTCCTCTGTCATCCCATCTGCTGGAGAAATTGCCGAAAAGAAAGCTCGGCGTGCGCGCCTTGCCAAAGAGCAGCAGGCGGAGGAGTATATCTCATTAGATCCGGACGATCCCGGCCTGGACGACGATGACTTGGATGACAATGTCATGAGAGACGAGAGTGGCCGACTAGTACTAAAGCCAAAGGATAAATATGGCCATGCTGAGAGCAGACTCGTTCGCGAAGATGAAGACATTATGGAGAATTTTGAAGAGTTCACTGAAGATGGCCGAATATCGCTTGGTCGCAAGGCAGAGGCAGAGGCGGCGCGGCGACGAAAGCAGGAAATGGCGACGCAGATTGCAGAAGCTGAGGGAATTTCAGATTCTGACTCTGATGACAGCGATCGAGAGCAAAGGGCGGCATATGAAAACGCGCAGACTCAACACGGCACAAATACCCAGCGTTCTGCTACTGCCGAGTCTGCAATTGCGCGACCGAGAACGCCACCCATCGTCACGCCGATTCCGACATTCGATGCAGCTGTGGAGTATTTGCGTAGACAGATACTGGAAATGCAAACTTCACGTATGAAGAAGCTGCAGGAGATGGATGCTTTGGACCGTGAAACAGCCCGTTTGGCGCAGGAGGAGGTTCATATCCAGCGCGCGCTAAGGGAGACTGCAGAGAAGTTTGAAGAACTCAGAAAAGAGAAAGGCATCAACAGTGGGGACGCCTCCAAGACTGCAGCAGTCGAAATACCTTCTGCGCTGGTACAAAATGACACCGAGAACGTCGCTGGTCTTAGTGAATTTGTCGGGCAGGCTAATGCCAAGATGGACGTGGATTCGGATAGCGACGGCGACGTCGAGCAGCAGGGTGGGTTTTTGGGCGCAGGTCTTGGCTTTGGTGGTGCGATGAGAGGTCGAGGAGGACTTGGGCTCGGTGCGCAAGCGGCGGAAGAGGACAGTGATGATTATTAGAGTGTTATATACCTCTATAGTTCCCCTTTACGGCCATCAGAGTGTCTGTGGTGATAATTATGCGATACTTCCACGTTGTGATTGAAGGAGCATTGTTGGGGTATCTGACGCAAACTAAAATGCATCTCGTAGTCTCCTTTTTCGTCATGCATACAGAGCGGTAGATGTGCGCCTAAGATTCCTCGTTCAGTGCGGGAGACGGCAGATATTCGATGCTCTTCGCTTGGTCCGTGGTATGCGAGATGGTTTCATCCAAAGGAGAGGATGCGTTTGTCTTCTGACTGAGACTGATGATGCTCGCTGCGAATTTCTATCATGTCTGCTCGGGTGGTTCGGGACGAAGAAGTGAGATGTACGTCGTGTGGCCGTGGTCGCATCGGGCAAAATCAACTAGTATTCATCAGCAGGTAGATTGCATCCATGTTGATTCCCAAAACTCGAAATGAATGGAATGCATGGAAGTTGTGGCAATTTCAGCTCTCGGTGGTACTTATCAGCGCCGCAATGATAGAACACGCATGTGCAGGCAACAACCCCCCAGCAATGAAGAATGCCACCCGCGAATCTATCCAAGGCAACATTATGTCTGGATTTGCTTGTGTTTGTCCTCCGGTCACCGTATTATCATGTATCAATCCTCTACCATTTTGATATCTGCCACTGGCTCCGGGTGAAGAGTCTGCGTCAAGATAGCGCCGGTCGCCAGAGCTCCTGCGATGTGAGAAAGAACATCCATAATGATATGTGGACCTTGCGCTTTCATTAAAGGCATGTAAAAAAGCTTCGTAGAGTGCATCTCGAAGTTGTGTTGATGGTATAAGGACGAGGGATGAGGTGAAGTTGACTCGGATAACAACGGCGGGAGAGATTCGACAACCACGCAACCACGACTCCACTCCACACTGTGCATCTTCCATACACATCTCGAGGAGAAACAGGTCGAATGCCGCACACGAGACGGCTCAGTCGTCCATCATAACATCTCAGTTGCATTCGCATTTCGCTTGCGAAGAACTGGTGAACTCCGCCCCCGCAGAGGAAGACTCTTCAGGTTCTCGAATCCCCATCTCAACATCAGGGCTATATCGGCATTGAACGGCGCGACTATGGTTACACCTTCGCCCACCTCGCATCTTTTTGAATGATACGTCTGGCGTCATGGAAACAATATCGTCGAAATCTGGTTTCATCGCTCCCCAAAGAGATATGGCTGCGACCACGGAGCCCCAGGAAATGAACATTCCACGCCGATCGAATGCCGAGGAAGACGACTCGAGTCTGTCTTCGAACGGCGCCGAAATCTTCGATTCAGAGTTGGCTGGTTCAGACCAAAAAGATAAATGGCACCTCGATAGCAACGGCAAGTGGCAGCGATATGGCTCTCTGGAGTCGGCCACAAGTACCGGCATTTCCTCCATGTCTTCATCTGTTGCCGCCGACGACGCTCTCGCTGATAACATTACTCTCGCCCAGCCTTCTAGGAAGCGGTGGGTTGATGGCGAGCTTAAGAACTACTCACCAGATGCGGTTCAGCCTTCGCCCATCGCCACAACAGCAGCGGAAGTCGAGGGTGGCGATCTTCTGCAACCACCACAAAAGGCAGCCAAGAAACGTGGCCGGCCACCAAAAGAGAGACCACTAGGTCCAGATGGCCAGCCGATGGCACATTCCAAGGCAGCAGAAGGAACTTCGAATATTCCCAAAGCACCCAGAATAATCAAACCCGAGATGACAGTCCGGCCTCGATCATCGATACCAGCACGCCTACCTGCAGAGGTGTTTGCCAGTCAATGTATTGAGGCAGCGAATTCCTCCCGTCTGGATCCATATTCTTTGCACCCTGGCGAGCATAAGTTGTTGGTAGACCTGCTGATGTCTAAGGAAGTCACGGTATACCTCAATGTCCGCAATGCAATTCTTCGACTTTGGACACAGAATCCGCTCTGTAGCGTCTCTGCTGAAGAAGCCGCGGGATGCGCAAAGGAGGTCCGATTCTTTGGCATCGCTGAGGCTGCCTATCGATGGTTGACACGCAACGGCTACATCAACTTTGGTTGCGTCGAAGTACCGAGAGACCGGTCTTTACCGAAAAAGCTCAGCAAGGATATGAGACAAAGAACAGTGGTAGTTGTCGGTGCAGGGGTTTCGGGCCTCACAGCAGCACGTCAACTTGAAAGCCTTTTCATACAGGAAGCAACGAGATGGGTCGAGATGAACGAGCGGCCTCCGCGGGTCGTTGTGTTGGAGGGCAGAAAACGAATCGGTGGGCGTGTATATTCGAAGCCATTGAGGTCCCAGGTAGTGGGCAGTTTACCAGACGACCTTCGCAACACCGCCGAAACAGGGGCGATGATTGTAACTGGATTCGACCACGGCAATCCGCTTGACACGGTCATTCGCGGCCAACTGGGTTTACGATATCACCTCATGAGAGACGCATTGACGATCTACGATACTGATGGCAGTCCGATTGACGAAACGAAAGATAAGCTCAACACGGACTTGTACACCGATATATCCGACAGAGCTGGAGCATACAGGGCTGAAGCGCGGAAGCCACAGACATTAGAAGGCGACGAAGATCTCATCAATCGCTGTCGCGACCCTCCGCCCGACGGCTTCGCTGCCTTCCAACTCGAACCTCTCCCAGAGGCGCACATCAAGTCACACAAGCCATCAGCAAGAAGAGGAAGGCGACGCAACGCACCTCCTGGCACGGAAAAACTCACCGGACGGAGCGAGGTTATCGAAGGCGACACCGCGATTCACAGTGCCTCAAAGGCTGCAAAAGACATGGGCTGGCAAGTAAGAGATGGTGTGGCCAAGAATCAGAGCGTTTCTCTACACAAAGCCGCAGCTTCCAGCGCACATCCCACGCTCGGGAAAGTCATGGACGAGGCCATAACGCAGTATCAAGATCTGATCGACCTCACACCACTAGATATGCGACTTCTCAACTGGCATCACGCGAATCTGGAATACGCCAATGCAGCGCCTGTGACTTCTTTGAGCTTGAGTGGACACGACCAAGACACCGGAAATGAGTTTGAAGGCGCCCATTCGGAAATTGTCGGTGGCTATACCCAGCTGCCTCGTGGCTTGATGAACCTTCCCAGCAAGCTGGACGTTCGGTTCGATCGAATCATCGAAAGCATACATTACGATAATGGGGATGAAAACAATGGAGCTCTCACAACAAAGATTGTGTGTACTGATGGCGAAGTCATCGAAGCTGACGAGATCGTCATGACGGCACCTCTCGGCGTCCTGAAGTCTGATATGGTTGATTTTGACCCTCCGCTTCCCGGCTGGAAGCGCGGCGCGATCAACCGTATGGGCTTCGGGCTGCTCAATAAGGTATGTTTGACGTTGTGATGTCCTCTTCACCCGCATACTGAGTCTTACCCTGTAGGTCATTCTGCTGTACGACAAGCCATTCTGGGACGACGAGCGTGACATGTTTGGTTTGCTCAACGAAGCTGAAAGGAGTGCCAGTCTCAATCCCTCGGATTACGAAAGAAGGAGAGGCCGCTTCTATCTCATATGGAACGCGTCCAAGACCAGTGGCCGGCCGATGCTTATTGCGCTCATGGCTGGCAACGCGGCACACGATGCGGAATTTACGGATACAAACACGCTCTTGAGTGAAGTTACAGAAAGACTTAGTGGCGTCTTTACGTCGGCCGAGGTTCCAGCACCGCGCGAGGTGATTGTCACGAGGTGGAAACGAGACCCGTTCTCAAGAGGCACATATTCATACGTCGCACCAGAGACGAGACCTGGGGATTACGACCTCATGGCCAGGTCCGTGGGCAATCTTCATTTCGCGGGAGAAGCAACATGTGGCACTCACCCTGCTACCGTACATGGCGCATTTCTCTCCGGCTTGAGAGTCGCTTCGGAGGTCATGGATGACATGGCTGGTCTGATCAGCCTGCCGAACCCGTTGGTGGGACCCGGCCCAGTCAAGCAAGAGGCCCAGGGAATGTACACAATGGCTCTCCCAGCAACACACTCGTATATACAGCCTGCTGCTGATGCATCAGGCGGAGCAGAGCTCTCCGAGATTGCCGCTCGGCCTGTCAAGATGGAGGACGAGACGATCCAGTTGGCAACTATTCCACAGACACAATCATCCGTCCCAGTAGGTCCGGCGCCAAAGCAACCCAGCGGGCCCCCGAAACAAAGTGTCTGTCCAACCGATCCGTCCTTCTGGGTTTCAGCATCTGCTTCATACGACAGCTCCGACCTCAACTATGAGGCATCGGTCGTAGCTGTGACTCTTTCGCAAATCGGCGATCGCCCCGTCAAACCAGCCCGACCTGGTGTGAACCCTTTCCTGCTCTTTACTAAGGCTAAGTGGGACGATGTCAAGGAGTTTTGTGCCAAGGAGTATGCTTCTTCTGGACGAGACATGATTCGCCAGACGATCGGCAAGTGGTGGAAAGCTGCCACGGAAGAGGACAAGCAGCCCTATCTCGTACAAAGTCAGGCCGCCCAGGAGTTGGCAGATGCTGTAAGAAAAGAGTGGGAGGCTGCTGTCGCGAAATGGGATGCCGATGCTAGGAGAATCCGCAACGAATACATGGCTGAGAACCCTCCTGTATGGGTCACTGGGAATGGAAGTGCTGCCATGGGTGGATCTAAGTCGGGAGATGGCTTTGGAGTCAGTAAGAGGAAGACCAACGTCAGTAATTCCGTGGTTCTGGATCATGCCTGATCCCAAGGTGGTGTGTGCCATGGAATGATGAATGACGCCGGTAATCATCAGCATGTATAGGGGCTTGCTTTGCTTTCGTGGGCTGAGTGGGCATTCATTAAAACAATCTTTACTTAGCTAGCAGAGGCTCCGTTCGCTCGGACAGATAGTGTCGACATATAACAAGTACTTATTCACTTCTTGCTGGTCGTTGTATCTGGCTGCCATATTCTCTTCCATTGCCTACCTGATGTTGGTAGCTAGTGGCCATATTTTACAATGACTACTCTTTCAGATGTCAAAATGTTTAGACAACTCCAATGCAATAACTGAGACAGCAAAACTCACAGCACGTGCTAGAGCGTGTCTTTCACCATGTTCGGCAGCGTTCGGCGATCAATGCCGAGTCGCGTGCACAAAGTTCGAAGTTCATGCGGAGTTGTGCGGAAAGCATTCACAGACGCACGCGAGAACGAGAGCCTTTAGCTTCACTCCACCTTCTGCTGTGCACCCACTTCTCTCGCTCTCTTCACCTGTCGTCTGTACTCCTACCAACAACGACACCTGACCTACGATCACTATGGCCAAGTACGACAGCAGCTAGTCAGCCCAGCGCGACGAAGGCTCCGAGTCTTCACCTCAACGACAATCAATCATTCACCGACCCGCCTCGGCAGCTTCCACCTACTTCCCGAAACGATCGCATATCTTCTTTGTACCCGAACAACACCCACAATACTCGCCAAAGCTATGGCAGTTGCGACCGCTACCTCGCAGCTGCGCAAGGCGGCCCGCATCATTCTTATCGGCGCTCCAGGCGTTGGCAAAGGCACCCAAACCGAGCGCTTACTCCAGCGCTTCCCTCAACTCTCTGCGATCAGCTCGGGAGACCTGCTACGGGATAATGTCCGTAACAAGACGCCGCTTGGTGAGCTCGATCCTGCACTCAAGCTTTGGCATGCGACTAACACTACATACCAGGAAATCAAGCCGCCGAACTAATGAACCGAGGTGCTCTCGTGCCCGACTCCATGATTCTGCGCCTGATCCGCAATGCCCTCACAACCCGCGGCTGGTTAATTCCAGCCGATGGCATGAAGCCCATAACTCTCAACTTCTCTTCCACTCAAATGTCCTCGGATGCTACAATCACCGAATCCGTTCAGAACAACGATTATATTCACCTTCCACCAGATCTAGATGCTGAATACCGGTACTCGGAACATCCAGATGCATCGTTCATCCTGGATGGCTTCCCAAGGAATGCTGCCCAAGCCGCGCAGCTGGAGCAGATGATTCCGGTGAACATGGCGATACACGTGCACACACCTACGAATGTCATTCTGGAGCGTATCGGAAACCGAAGAGTCCATGCGAAGAGCGGGAGAGTCTACAACACGACTTTTAACCCGCCGAAAGTGGAGGGCAGGGACGATATTACCGGAGAGCCGTTGATTCAAAGGGACGACGATAAGCCTGAGGTTTGGAGAGAGAGACTGAAGACTTTCGAAGATAGCTCGAGAGATCTTTTAGGCTATTATGAGAGGAAGGGTGTGCTCTGGAAAGTGGATGGTGCGAGCAGTGATGAAATTACGCCGCGAGTGTTTGCTGAATTTCAGAGGCGGTTTGGGGCATAAGGCTTCAAGTTTGTCCTTGGCAGCGCGGTGCAGCGAGGCGTCTGGAGGATTGATGTATATGTGACTTGACATCTCTGGGAGATGAGCATTTTACTTTCAGATGTGAAAATGTATGATGATGACCTGGAATATATCTCAAAAACAACTTCGTGTTAATACTGCTTAAACGTGATGATGTTTATGCTCTTAAGGTCACGTCGGACATGTTAAGGTGGACCTCTAGGTGGTGGGATAGTGGTAGTCTACATATGTGAGAGTGCAAGCATATTTTCGATTGCGAATTTCGAGGTAAATGTTTTCGATAACTCGAGCATTACTCGCTCATCAATATCTGCGAAGCTTGAAAGAGTCACGGCATGTGACCTACAATAGGCGAATCGATAGAGCCAACATATCTGCCATAAGATCGGGTACATTGTGCTATTTAACACAATCTTCACTACCCCAACCCTAACCCTATGTCGAGCAAGAACACCCCTAGTCACTTTTTCAGGGCAGACAACAACACCTAGGTAGTTCCAGCGAGAACCCAGATCACGTCTTGGATATTGACAGAGAAGCTCGAGCAAGTCGTTTAACGAGTGACCGATTGATCAATGCTGCATTTGTTATGCAATACTATGTAAAGTGTAGACATACCCAGTGCCATGTGCCGCCAAGTGTCGATGGGTGGAGGTCAAGTGGGGAGTAAGACCTGCAAATACCACCAACGGCTCCTGATATAATCAGGCATTCTTGTTCCAATTCTACATATCCACAAGGAACTCATGTTGTCCCGGGATTGCAGCTGTTCCTGTTATGAGCGTTTCAACCGTGCAACAGAATTCGGACTGCCACTGCGTAGAAACCCTTCACATGTTCTCTTGCAGCTCGGCGACCCTTTCATAGAGATCCATGCAGTTCTGCTGCCGCATCTATGAGATAGTCAGCAAAGAAGCTCTAACAGCTCGGTTAAGTGTGTCTAAACTTACCTTGACCTGAAGGAGCTCCAGTCCAGACGAGCCCTCGATTGTGCCCATAAACAGCATATAGCCGCCCTGTGGCGGTCCTCCGGTTGGTGTTCCAAATTTCATATCCTTCATGATGGGCGTATTGAGTACAACCCGATGCGAACCATCAGCGCGCATCAGCAACCGCGCCTTGACCTTCTCCTCTCCGTCTGACGAGACATGCTTGACATTAAGCCGCAAAACTCCTAGCCCCCGTTCCCGCCATTCCTTCTTGCCATCGGCGTTGGCGGTGAAGTTGTAGAGTTTCGCGCGTGAGTTGAAGTCGGTCGTTTCGTCCTCCTCGCCCGTCTCCAATGATTGCGCATAAAAGCGTTCGTCCTGCTTGTCCTCCTCTGCAGCCAAAGGGCTCTTCGTTCCCGTCTTGTCGTCATCGTCGCCATCCCCTTCCTCGTCGTCATCCTCTTCAGCCGTTGGTGCTCCGAAGCTCTTGGCAGCCTTGGAGATACCTCCCAATGGCGCTGGAGCCTTGCCACCGCTCGCGAAACTAGACAACCCACCTGATAAGCTACCAAACCCGGCACCACCCAGAGTACTTCCAAATCCGCCGCTCGGAGATCCGATTCTTCCAAATCCTGACGCGCCGGAGCCAAATGCACTGGTGCTACTTCCTGCACCCGAAAGCCCAGATGGCTGGCCCAAAGCACCACCAAACCCTGCAGGTTTTGGCGTGTCGTTCTCTTTCGCGCTCAGTGCGCTCTTAGCTCCGGTTGCAAAAGTACCACCCGAGCCAAAGCCGCTGCCGCTCTTAGCAACAGAGCCAAAGCCGGAGGCCGATGAACCCGAAAGTGCGCTGAATCCGGAGGCTGCAAATGCACTGGCGGAGGTTTGTGGTTCGGGAGATTTGCTCTTTGCTAGAGCACCGAAAGGTGAGGTTGCTGAAGCATTTGCGAAGCCGCTTGTGGCTGGGATCCTGGTGGTAGATTCTGGCTTGGTCGAGGTCGACGGCTGGAATCCATTGGATTCTGTCTCGTCTGTCTCCGCTGCTGGGGTGTCGGAGAGTAGCCGGCTCCTCTTGGTCTTTGGGCTGGACATGTCTTCGATGGTGGGCTCAGTCCTGCTCTCCGCCGCTGGCTCAGGTGTCATAGCTCGAGGTGTTTTGGAGGTACTGTCGGGTTCGGCTTGGTGGTCCATGTCATTCTCAGCAGCACTGTCGCCATTCCTAGTACGCTCGCCAGAGACCTTACGACGACCATTGTTCAGCTGGTCCTCGTCCGCTGTGCTATCGCGTGATCTCTTGCGGGTGTGGTGCTTTGCCGGCTCAGATGCTGACTCCTTCACATGCTCACCTTCGATTTCCTCGTAGCTTCGCTTCTTCTGCAGCTGGCCTCGTGGCTGGGCCTGAACCTTGAGGCTCTCGTTGCCGTTGGCCGCTTCCTCACCAGAGTCATTGCCAGCCATGGTGTCCGATGTAGACGTGTTCTGGTCCTGGGTGATGTGTGCCTTCTGCAGCTTCTCTCGCACCGGCTTCTCTCCGCCTTCGGTGTCAGACAAGCGGGCGTTGTCGTCCCGCTCTGGCGCCATGTTCCGCCCTCGTAGTACGCCAGTGCCCTTGCGCGCTCGCGTCCTCGTACGGCGATGGTGTACCGAAGCAGTCTCCGGCCAGAAGCAGGCTCGCAAACGCAAGAGTGAGAGGTCTTGTCGAGCAAGGCAGTGCTGTGAGTTGGCAATGTCCCCGCGCGTAACAGTTCAGCCAATAACAGCACAATTCACCGTCCCTCTCTCCAAACAGGCGGCCTCGGTGTTGGAAATGGCGGTGATGTATTCGCGGTGTTTGGGCTGGAGGAATGAGTGTCCAATTGACCAAAATTCAAAGTTGGCGAGTTGGAATGAGGTTGGTGTAGTCGAGGTTGCGCGGAGAAGGACTGATCACAAGCGGCACAAAGCGGAGCGTAGTTCGAAAAACTTGCACTGGATGGCATGAGCTATGTTATTATGGTATACAAACGATCTCATACTATCGATACATGCTCCGTCTGTGTTTGCCCAGGCCATTAAGGAATTCGCGCCCACGTCTTTGGCGAAGTCTATCGCATTCGCTTTCTACATGCCAAGCATAGCATAGATCACAGACGAAGTCAGACCGACTTCTGCACTGTCCTTCAGCCTCAACTGTGAGATTGCCATTACGACACACGATGCTATGCTTCTACGGTCGGCTGCATGCAGCCGAGCTCTTAGGTGCCGATAATTTCTCGTCGCTTCTGGACTGTGTGAGCAATGTCTTCACAAGCCACACTCATACTCGACATCCAAATGTTTCGAGACGCTGTCGCGCACGCCCCAGTTGTGAGTCCTTCTTGATATGAAAAGGTATGGGTTGATCCCTGGTTTAATGCAGCGAAAGTTCATCTTAGCCGGCAGTATGCTATACCATTACCATAACAACTGTGTCTCGAGCCCGGATCTATTGGAAACAGCGATTGTGTGATGCTTCCATTCACTGACTTATCAGTGATGAAGCCTATCGGACACAAGCACGCTTTGGAGGTCCTCGTCTCGGTCTTCTCATCGCCAGAGAGAAGCACAGAGTCTTGAGCTGGCCTGGCACCTGGAAATCAGACGAGGGATGTATCGTGGGGAATGCCCACTTGAATAGGTAGGGTGTGTGCTATGAGAGGTCAGAAATCTCTTGAGAGCGCCCTGCTGCGTTCCATGCAACGGTTCAAGCCAGAGAAAAACCCCACGCCTTGAATGCCCTCTTTGAATGCCCCCTTTCATTGTACCGCCCTTTCGACATGTCGAGAACTGCAGTCAGTAGCATAAACATGCAAACTACCTGCGAAATAACGTAAAAGTGGCAAGTCGAGTGAGGAAGAACAGGCCAAACCAAGTGTCCCACAGCGCAGATGTATCAATGTATCCTCGATGAACGAAGATGTTATAAGTAGGTTGAGAGCACGGGCGACAAACGTCGGAGTGAATCTTAGACAGACTCTTGAAGGCGAGCAGTGGATAGTTGTGTGTGGCAGTCACCAAATAGCTACGGGCTCGGATGAGCATCCGTTCTTTCCTCTCCGGTAAGGAATGGGGAGCGTTTGGCGGTGTTGTATGTACCAGAAGCAGCAGCCTCTTTTCCATCCCTATCTCGAGAGGCAGCCCATCGCATTCTTGACAGCGCAGCGAGTATGCCGCTTTTGCCAGATGTACCATCTTCCGTGGCTGTGATTCAAGTTCCTTCAGGCTCAGAGATAGCCCATTCACGTCCCTCTGGTTCCTGCGCATTGCGTTGGCTCTGCGAGAGCAATCCCCGGCCTGTAGGTAAACACGTAGTCGTAAGTCCGGCTCAGTCAGAAGAGGACAGAGCATCGCTGGAGGAGTCTCGATCATCAAGACTTGTCCACGCCATCATCATCCCACGAATTCGGTGTTTGTTGAGGATGCGAGGCAGGGATGCTTTCCATGCCAACACTCGGATCACGGAAGAGCAGAGCGATGTGCCTTGGCAATATCTTAAACAGCGGTCCGTCCGATGGCTCCTTCTCGGCTATCTGGAATATTTCCTATCCGTCCTGGGACTCCACCTTGATACTTTTTCCTCAGCCAGAAGAGATCTGATTGCATGCTCGTTCGCGATGGAGCCCCTTGTTTCAAGCGTCACGGCAGGTCTTGCCCTTGCATTCTCGAAGTTTGGGACAGCGAAGTCCAGGCAAAGGCTTAACGCAAAACAAATGTCCGAATGTCCGGACGGACGTCCTCGATTCGCGCGCGTAGGTACTAGGTGGTCAGCTTGTGCGGTGGGTGAGCAAGCACGGAGTTGCAGTTTGCCCGTTGCGCAGTCTCTGCAGCGCCGCACCGCAGCCATGGCGTCTAAGTTTGGTTCCTTGTACTGACACGCTCGTTTCCACATGGCACGGCATGATCCTTATCTTATAATACGGCCGTCATCGACGGCAGTGCAGGTGTCTACATATATACTAAGTACCTGGATTTCCAGTTTACTAGTTCTCTTGTTGCTTGTTGTCTGAGTGTTGTTGAAAGGCACTCCCTTTCCACACTCAACAAGATGGCATCATGGAGTGTGGCCGGCGGGACGGGCGAGGAGATATTTCGTACCCTTTCAAGGACATTCAGCAACCGGCCAAGGGAAAAAAGAGAAGAAAATCGATATTCAAGTGCCAGCGATGAGTCCACGAGCAAGGCGGAGGATTGGAAGTATATGAGCGAGGTCAAGGAGATGCAGCAGCAGACCGAAAAGGATAATGCCAAAGGGCGTTCACTAGGAGTTACCTGGACGGATCTGACGGTCAGACACCATTCTACCAGACACCAGTTCGAAGCTGACACCAAGTCTTGTAGGTAAAAGGTGTTGGAGCAGATGCCGCATTCAATGAGAATGTCACTAGCCAGTTTAACATCCCAACATTGGTAAAGGAGGGACGACAAAAACCGCCACTCAAGACCATTATTGATAACAGTCATGGTTGCGTTCGGCCTGGTGAGATGTTGCTGGTTTTGGGAAGACCCGGTAAGTACATTCGAGGCGACTCATTATTCTTCCACTCTCAGCTGATCCTTTTGCCTTGTTCTAGGAGCTGGATGTACATCTCTACTAAAAATGCTTGCAAACAGAAGGGTTGGCTATGCCGAAGTCACTGGGAAAGTCAACTTCGGTTCCATGGACCACAAACAGGCTCAGCAGTATCGAGGCCAGATCGTCATGAACACTGAAGAAGAACTGTTCTTTCCCACATTGACAGTGGGTCAAACCATGGACTTTGCCACGAGGATGAAGGTCCCGCATCACCTTCCTTCAAGCATCAGCTCGCCAAAAGAGTTCCAAAGATATTCCCGGGATTTTCTGTTAAGGTCCATGGGAATTGAGCATACTCACGATACCAAGGTCGGAAATGAATACGTCAGAGGAGTTTCTGGCGGCGAACGGAAACGAGTCTCTATCATCGAAACAATGGCAACGAGAGGTTCCGTGTTCTGCTGGGACAATTCAACGCGAGGACTAGACGCCTCGACTGCTTTGGAGTACACCAAATGTGTTCGAGCGATGACTGACGTTTTGGGTCTGACTTCTATCGTGACCCTGTATCAGGCCGGCAACGGTATATATGACTTGTTTGACAAAGTCCTGGTTCTCGATGAGGGTAAGCAGATCTTCTACGGACCGCTATCTCAGGCTCAACCTTTCATGGAAGACCTTGGATTTGTCTGCGCCCCTGGCGCCAATATCGGGGACTTCCTCACCGGTGTTACCGTCCCTACTGAGCGACGCATCCAGCCTGGCTTTGAAAAGCGATTTCCTCGGACTGCTGAAGAGATACGAAATGCGTACAACAAGACGACAATCAAGCGTATCATGGAGGATGAGTACGACTACCCTCAGAGTGAGGATGCAATCGCAAGGACCGCGGATTTTCGCGAGGGAGTGCAACATGAGAAGCATCCCAGGCTCCCAAAGAAGTCGACACTTACAACAGGCTTCGCCACACAGGTGAAAGCCGCCACTATTCGGCAAGTCCAGCTGTTGAAGGGTGACAAGGCTACCTTCTTCATTAAACACGGAACCAATCTCGTTCAAGCCCTGGTCGCTGGATCACTCTTCTACAACGCACCCAACAACACTGCTGGCTTGTTCTCCAAAGGAGGCTCTCTATTCTTCGCACTCTTGTACAATTCCTTGCTAGCGATGAGCGAGGTGACCGACTCCTTTGGCGCCCGGCCTGTCCTGGCGAAGCACAGAGGATTCGCTCTATATCACCCTGCCGCGTTCTGCATCGCTCAGATAATATGCGATATCCCCATTGTGTTTATTCAGATCACATTATGGGCGTTGCCGTGTTACTTCATGACAGGCCTCAAGCAAACACCCGGAGCCTTCTTCACCTACTTCGTTGTCACGTAAGTCTCTGATGGAGGTGATATTTATGAATGTAAGCATTGTACTGACTTGCGTCCAGCTATTTCTCGACTCTGGCTATGACTCTGATGTTTAGAGCTATCGGTGCTGCCTTTGATACCTTTGATGGAGCTTCCAAAGTGTCGGGCTTCCTGGTCAACGCTTTCGTCACCTATGTCGGGTACATGATTCCCAAGCCTTCCATGCACCCTTGGTTCGTTTGGATCTATTGGATCAATCCCCTTGCCTACGGCTACGAAGCCTTGGCAGGCAACGAATTTGGAAATACTGTCATTCCCTGCGTTGGCAATAACCTCGTTCCCAATGGTCCGGGATACACGGACAGCAAGTATCAAGCCTGCACGGGTATTAGAGGGAGCCAAGTCGGCGCTGCCTCACTCACTGGAGAGGAATATCTTGCGGGTCTCTCCTATAGCAAGTCCAACATTTGGCGAAATCTTGGTATCGTCATTGTCTGGTGGGTGTTCTTCGCCGCTTTGACTGTCTTCTTTACGAGTCGTTGGAGCCAAGTATCGGGAAACAGTGGCTTTCTTGTTATTCCCCGCGAGAAGGCAAAGAAAGCCCAGCATCTGTTGGGAGACGAGGAGTCGCAACCTTCCGGTGCCTCTAAAGAGAAAGCAGAACTCCCAGATAACGAGAAGGGCGGAGATATTGACGATCAACTGCTACGGAATACCTCCATCTTCACATGGAAAAATCTCACATATACTGTGAAGACTCCTACTGGTGATCGTGTATTGCTCGACAATGTTCAGGGCTATGTTAAACCTGGCATGCTGGGTGCTCTTATGGGATCCTCTGGCGCAGGCAAGACCACTCTCTTGGATGTGTTGGCCCAACGCAAAACCGACGGCACCATCAAAGGCAGCATTCTGGTCGATGGCCGAGAGTTACCGATCTCTTTCCAACGCTCAGCTGGATACTGCGAGCAACTTGATATTCACGAACCTATGGCCACAGTACGAGAAGCTCTTGAATTCTCTGCTCTGCTTCGACAGGGTCGTGATGTCCCCAAGGCAGAGAAGTTGAAATATGTTGACACCATTATCGACCTCTTGGAGATGCATGATATTGCGAACACCTTGATCGGAACCACTACAGCTGGCTTGTCTGTCGAACAGAGGAAGCGTTTGACTATCGGCGTTGAACTTGTGAGCAAGCCTTCAATTCTAATCTTCCTTGATGAGCCCACTTCTGGGCTGGATGGCCAGGCTGCCTTCAACACTGTTCGCTTCCTTCGCAAGCTGGCAGATGTCGGTCAAGCGGTACTGGTCACCATTCATCAACCTTCTGCGTCTCTGTTTGCACAATTCGATACATTATTGCTACTCGCAAAGGGTGGAAAGACCGTCTACTTTGGTGATATCGGCGAAGATGCTCGGACGATCAAGGAATACTTCGGTCGCCACGATGCCGCATGTCCATCAAATTCCAACCCTGCTGAACATATGATCGACGTTGTATCAGGGACCCTCAGCAAAGGCAAGGATTGGAACGAAGTCTGGTTGAGTTCCCCCGAGTACTCAGCCATGACCACCGAACTCGATCGTATGATTGACGATGCTGCTTCGAAGCCGCCCGGGACTTTGGACGATGGACATGAATTCGCCACGACAATTGTCGAGCAGTGCAAGATCGTCACTCAGCGCATGAACGTCGCTCTGTATCGCAACATTGATTACGCAAACAACAAGTTCGCCCTGCACATCGGATCGGCGCTTTTCAATGCATTCACGTTCTACCAGATTGGAAACAATGTTGCGTCTCTCCAGCTTCGCCTGTTTGCTCTTTTCGTGAGTATCCCCCTAAGTCATCCCCTACAGATCGCTGACCATCTCGCAGAACTTCATCTTCGTCGCTCCTGGCGTGATTGGACAATTGCAGCCGCTATTCTTGCAGCGTCGTGATGTCTACGAAGCACGTGAGAAAAAGAGCAAGATGTATCATTGGTCGGCTTTTGTGACTGGCTTGATCGTCAGTGAGATACCTTACCTCATTATCTGTGCTGTGCTATACTTCGTATGCTTCTACTGGTAGGTTGCCTTCGAGATGGTCATCGAGACACCATTGCTAACCAATCACAGGACCGTAGGTTTCCCTAACGACTCTGCAAAAGCTGGTGGTGTCTTCTTCGTAATGTTGATCTATGAGTTCATCTACACGGGTTTGTTGTACTCCTCTCCAAGGTGAGGCTAGGATGCTAAAATGTTCGCAGGCATTGGTCAATTCATCTCAGCATACACTCCAAACGCCGTCTTCGCATCCCTCGTGAACCCCATCATCATCGGCACCTTGGTGTCGTTCTGTGGTGTCCTGGTTCCTTATGGCCAGCTCAATGTGTTCTGGTGAGTACCGTTACAGCATCTCCACGCATCGGAGGAGAATCAGACGACAAGTGGGCTTCAGCTTAGCCGGGATCTCACCCGAAACAGTCGAGAGGACGGGCGATGGCCTCTTCTTCGCTCGCGATAGAGTTCTCTTCCGATGCGTGAAGGGGCTTTACCACGCCTTGTTCGACCATGTGCTAATAGTATGCAGGCGATACACCCTATACTACATCAACCCTTTTAACTATCTAATGGGCTCCCTGCTAGTCTTCACAACCTTCGACGTCGAAGTCAAGTGCTCAGAGCAGGAATTCGCTGTGTTCGATACGCCTTCCGGACAGACTTGCTCGGAATATCTTGCCACCTATTTGCAAGGCATGGGTTCGAGGTCGAACCTAGTCAATCCCGATGCTACGTCCGGCTGCCAGGTCTGCCAGTATCGTACTGGTGCTGACTACCTCTTTACCCTGAATTTGAAGGACTACTACTATGGATGGAGAGATGCGGCTATCTGTGTCCTATTTGCGTTGTCCAGTTACGCCACCGTGTACTTGATGATGTAAGTCTCACTTGATTGTTGACTCGCACGGGCCGGGTTGCTGATATTCCTACAGGAAACTACGAACAAAAGCTACGAAGAGAGCGGAGAAGTGAAGAGAAGATGTTGTTGTATAATTGGAATCGTCCTGTCAGCGTGGCGTTGGAGGAGTTCATTAGCGATGTCTCATCAATATTATACCTACATGATCGGTAGATGTCTATGACACGGCATACTTCAATAGTGCACACTCTGAGATCGATGCCACCTGCAAGACCCGTTCACTGCATGCGATACCGCGTGGCTTTCCAACTCTGACTCTTGCAGCTGCAAGGTAGACGAAGACGCCGACGCGTATTATTGTTTGCTGCCTCTCTGCACAACGCTGACATGCATTATTGACAGCCGGACGGAGTTCCGCACATGCAGCATTGGCGAAGATGGATATTGCTGACTCTCGTGTGCATGCGCCGATGAGCAGAAAGAGCAAGAAGACTCGATTGCCGTGACGAGCTCGCGATTGTTGACGCCTCGAAGCATTCCACCAACGGACCGTTTCTTCACCCGTCAACATCACACATGGTTCGCCATCGTTCTTCCTCCACAGTGCTCTTGCTGTGAAGAAGATGTTGGCGAACTGCCGCGAACCACGCGGAGACGTTGATCATGTTTCGCAAAAGTAGGGATTTGTGAGGCTGTGCTGCGGTGGCATTTTGGTTCCTTGTTTTAAGATTACCTTGAAGATAGGTTGCTGCACCGCCACCCAGCGCTGGCCTCGCGGAGATCTTGCTTGCCCGATTGCCCACGGGTGTAACTTCGCAGAGATAAATCGCCGCAATAATAAGCTGCAGGCCGACTGGGAGGAGCAGGGTAGAAGCCAAGCCCTTGTTGCACCCGCCGAGCGGTTTTCGAAACGCGAGCTGAGCGATCTGCAGGCTTCAGTCGCAGGTCCAAGGCACTTTAATTTCGGCCTGAGCATGTGTTGGGGCCGTTGACACGTTGTGCCCGAAGGCAAGGCACTGTTGTAACCGCCAACGAGGGCGACGGTGCCGCCGATGACGAAGCATCTACAATATTGTTGTCGACGTCGATGTGTAGACTGTGTGAATGCGAAGGTGAGATGCTTTGTTTTGATGAGACAGCCCTGCCAATGCGAGGTCTTGCATCAAGAGTGTGCTTAAAATTGCGAGGGAACAAGACCAATCGAGTCAAGGCTAGAAGTTGACTAAGTGGGGCCCATATGGCGCTTGTGCAGGCTGGGTGGCTCTGGCTCTGACCTCCACTAGTTCTGCCTTACTGTCCAGCACGCTGAGAGATCGTCCTCTCTCACCGCGACCACCACCACCACCTCCCGGCGGACATCTTCGACTGGTCGTACTGCTGGCGCCTGCCCTGGATCCGCGTACCTTTTGCTCAACTCGCCGTCGCCATCGCCGCTGCTTTCTCGCGTACAACCCCTCGTCTCGACTCTCAATCGCCCCTTGCGACACGATTACACTCGCTTTTCCAACCACCACCACCCACCGTCCGACGACACACCCTCGCCATAAGTCTCTACGGCACTGTAATATCGCGCAGTACTGAATCGTCGCGCCCGCTCATCTCACATCTATACCGAAAGACGCGCTCATTGTTTCTGGAAGTGCCAAGCTTGGACCGCATCTCTGCTGCAGACACATCGCTCAAAGCGCTCGAACAGTCGCGCCATTGGTCAGGTACCATCTCGAGGTTCTGGAATAAAATACATCAAAGAAGCATCTCTTTGTCTGTCATATTGCTTTTCCACGTGGATCCTTTGGCGCCACTGCAAAGTTCTCGCGCAACCGAAATTAGGAGATACTCACGCTCTTGATCGACTCCTGCGACCTTCTATCTGGCAATTCTGTCCGCTGTACCAACTACACACACTCTTTTTACCACGACGCACCCCCGGACGGATAGCATGTTGTAATTTCCTGCCATCGCCCCAGGTCTTTTACCAATTTTGCTGGTCTAGAAGAGGTGTTCAGTTTCTGTGACATTCGTCACGTACATTCGTTTACACCCAACTATCGACCGTGAGTATCCCTACTCCATACGGCAAGATCACTCGACTGACGCTCAACAGATTGCATTCGTCTTCTTTCCATTTGACCGACTTTGCCAGCTTTCATTCCAGTTATTAATACTTGCCATCATGAAAACGACTACAACAGCATGGACAGCCGCCTTCGTGGTGATGTCCATGAATGGACCGTTCACTACAGCGGAGGCTGCGCCCGCTCAACAACTCGAACGGGAGGCGGAACCGGGCCGACCAAAGTACTACTTCCCACGGCATGTCAAAAGGCAATACCCGAATGTTACCTCGTCGTCTCAGTCCAAGTCAGACACCTTATCAAGTCTCTTAGCTGGCTTGACGGATGGTGATGATACTACAAGCTACTTCAATCCACAGCCCTCCACCGACAGCACTGCCTCGTCGAGCACTCAAGACAGCACAGGCGCAGATGGGCAGACAGATCCACCTTCGCAGTTGACGACATCGACTACTGGACCCGCCAGCGTACCTGCAGATACCTCGGGTACTTATGCAGCCTCGAACTCGACTTCGTCCTCATTAGCAAGCTCTACCTGGTCTTCAACCACCACGGATGGTGGGCTTCTGGGTCTTGCTTCGCTATTCAATCCGGCTCCGAGTGACAGCACGTCGACCGAAAGCACATCAAGCGAAAGCGAAAGCTCGACAACTGTAGATCAGCCGAGTTCGACAGAGACCGTGACGATTGAACCTGCTGGACAGCCAAGCGCCAACAACTCAACGATAACTTACTCATACCAAGAGCCAGCTCCCAGTGCACCCACTACGACGACGACGAACCAAGGCGGATTGCTTGGGACTGGAGGTTTGATCGGAAGCTTGCTCCAGCCCACTCCAACTTCGACATCGGAATCTATCGCTCAGCCCACCCAAACTTCGACTTCTGAGTTTGTCGCTCAATCAACACCTTATGCTGGTTCAACTGGTGGACTGCCGTCTTCTATTGTTCAGCCCACTCCAACTTCGACTTCTGAATTTGCCGCTCAGCCCACCCAAACTTCGACTTCTGAGTTTGTCGCTCAGCCAGCGCCTTATGCCGGTTCCACTGGTGGGCTGCCATCTTCCATTGTTCAGCCCACCGTCGCGACGCAGGCTGAATCGGTTTCTACGACTACACAAGATAGCGGCTTACTCGGCTCAGGAGGGCTTCTATCAACCCTGCTCCAGCCCGCTCCAACCACAACTTCTGAGTCTATTGCTCAATCAGCCCCTTACGATGCCTCGACTGGTGGGCTGCCCTCTTCTGTTGTTCAACCGACCGGCGCAGCACAGACAGAGTCGAGCCTTACAACGACGAACGGCGGCGGCCTGCTCGGCACTGGAGGTCTGCTTGGAACCCTGCTGCAGCCCACTACGACCTCCGAGTCAATTGCTCAGCCAACAACTCGCGATGGTTCAAGCACTGGACTGCCCGCTATCATTGTTCAGCCAACCGGCGCAACACAGACAGTATCGAGCCCTGCATCTGAGAAATCGGCGCCATATGGCACCGAGTTCAACCCTCAGCCGACTGGCACTGGCACCAGCGGTGTCCCAGTCAGTGAGGTCTCACCGACGGCACCAGCGAGCAAAAATGTGCCTGCTGGACGTCCCGCCAACTCATCGAGCGGTCCATTGCTCGTGGGCTTGTCGACAATCATCGACAACACCTCCAGCAGTCCCAAACCAACCACAACGACGGAGTCTAGTGGGCTGCTCGACCCTCTTCTTACTGGTCTCATACCCGAGTCCACAGCATCGAGCAGCACCGCGAGTGCGGCGTTCTCTCAAGGCACTGGATACACTTCTGCATCGACAGGTACGGCTCCTGTGATTGTACAGCCCACTGCCACCATCGCACCAAACACGACTTCAACCGAGTCTGGTGGATTGCTGGACCCTCTGGTCACGGGCCTACTCCCATCTTCAACCGCGTCCAGCATCAGCAGTGTGGTCTCTTCCATGTCCTCACAAATCTCCAGCGTCTCCAGCACCGATGCGCTGTCCAAAATTGCATCCACTCTCAGCTCTGAGTTATCCAGCATTGTTGCCACGAACCCTGCCGTGTCCTCCTCGCTGTCCTCGGAGTTCTCGGGCATTCTGTCCAGTGCCGCATCTTCACTTGCTTCTTCGAGCGCCACTGCCACTGCGACTCTTACTGGAACTGGTATATCTTCCGGCGCGTACTCTCTGAGCACTTCGGGTGCCTCCGTCGTTCCAATCCCACTCGACACCTCGTCCCCTGGACCGACATCGACAGTACCATCAAACGGAACCATGGCTGCCTCTTCTGGACACACTATAACTCCCACAGCTCCTCTGCCAGAGACCTTGACATTCAGCTCAAGCAGTATGCAGACACCTACTGCATACGCGTCAAGCAACAGCACAGCACCGCTCACTGGAACCGGCGTAGTGCCTTTACCCGTGCCGGAAACCTCGCCCACCTCATCCAAAGCGACGTCCACCTCTCCCGTAAGCAGTGAGTCTAAAACAAGCGCACCAGTTTCGACACGGCCAGCCAGCACAAAAGAAGCGAGCACTACTACTTCCGCGCCGGATACTACGTCTACGTCCTCGCAAGGGCCCGCTTCCATTATTCCCACGGGGACTGATACGGCCACTACCATGTACATTCCCAGTTCGATAATCTTTGCGCCCACCAGCACAAGCGCCATGACAACGCAAACAAGCGCGGGCAGCACCGCGTCGGCCTCCTCCACTGGTATGCCGCCTGCGATGCCGCGACTTGTTCAACCTCCTGGCGGCATGCCCAAGGCGCCTGTCAACATGACTCTGATTCAAGTCGGGTTCAACTATGGACTGAACTACCCATTTGTTGTCAGCACTGATAACTCTGCCAGCCAAATTTTCTCATACTTGCCACAGGGTATTGCATACGCTCTTGGCATCTCGAACGACAAGGTCGTGATGAATGCGCTCATGCCTTATGACACGATGAAGACTCTCAATTTCATCACCACTCTGGCACAGGCTTACATTCCGAGCGACTTGGTCACCCAACTACAGCTGGACTTGCACACACAAATGTCCAAGGCGTACAGTAACCCTGATGATCCTGTCCATACGCTGATGTCCATGATAAACCCCACCATCCCCATTCTCCCCGGTGCGAATCTCGACGAGCAAGGCTACGGAACTCCTGCACAAAACCCAGCTGCTACTGCATCGGCCTCTAGTGGAGACGGTGCTCCCATTGGTGGTGATTCTGGCAGCTCCCAGACTGTCAATGGTACTTCCGTTGGCATCGGTCTTGGCGCTGTTGCGGGCGCCGCTGTGTACGCTGCAGCTATGATTTATGTCGCTCGTCGATACCGCAAAAAGAGAGCATCACACAAGCGTGCAAGCTCTGTACAAGCCACCGGCGACATGACCCAAAGATCTCCGGGCACTCTATCAGGAGGCATGGGCGGATACTTCATGTCCGGCGCAAACGGCGCTCGAGGAGGACCTTCTCGTCAAAGCAGCTATGGCAGCGGCGGAAGAAACAGCCGGCAAAGCAATAACAGCAGCAACAACCGCAGCGTGCGGGAGCAAGGAATCAGCGCGCCAATCTCACATGGCAACAGTCTCGGATGGGACTGAATGGAAATGAGTGAATGAAGATAAGAAATGTTTGGACTTCACCCTGCAACAATGCTTCAAGTTGTCGCCCACCCGGCTACCTTTTGACATCTTTATACCCCCGGGTGTGGATTTTGCTTTATAGTCGTCCCGCGATTTCTTTTTTCGTGCCGAGCGCGCAATATGCGCTCGATGAGAGCGTCTACTTTGAGCTCGCAAATGTAAATAGATACGATCTTCTTGAAAATTTTGAGCACGTCACTGAACCTTTTGTGCCTTTCATCGTTGCTTTCACTGTTCGTTGCATTCGAGTATCGAGATGAGCATTGAACGCTCTTGTGAAGTTTGGTAAAATTTTTGAGGTCCTTTATTCACATGACCAGTTACGTTCAAGGTTTGGAAGCCTTTGCATTAGTGTCCTCGCTCGTGAGTGGGTTTGAATGGCCTCAATTACTGTTCGTATCAAACTTTGCTTCTGCCTGCAAATGACTGTTCATTCAAGATGAATGCTGTTCGCCTCTGTCCGACTTCCTGTATGATGATGAGTGGCTAGCTTGTAGATCAAGCTTTTGTCGCGGAATGATCTTCCTGGCCATCTGCCGTGCTGTCTCCGTATTCCAACGCTGCCTCGACACTGCATACTTCAGATGGGTGGGGAAACCACTTGCAATTTGCCGCGCACTGCGTCCGCCACTGCCACAGGACATTCTCCCAAGTGCCACTCATATACCCTTTCGCCTTGTACCACTCTCCAAGTCGCATTGCTAGCGTAACAGCGTGGCATATCTGTTCGTTGTAAACTTGCTGGAAAGCGTAGGCGGATCTGATCTCGACATTTATCGTCTCAAGCTTGAGCTCACTCCATGGTATGATCAACTCCTCCAGGCTTCGCATGCAGCTCATCTTGTGCATCATTCTGACTTCAACTCTGACGTTCGGTGATGATGTACCAGACGTGATGCATTGCACCCATCGGATCAGGGGCTTGAAATTAAGCCGATCGATCCATGCGTAAAAGGTGTTGTTGTGGTAGAACATTGCCAGAGATTCTACGCGCGTCTGGCGGCAGGCACTGGTGATGCCAGGCTGCCGTCCGACCAAAATGTTTGCATCCCAGAGTGGCGTCGCGATGACGGGCCTGTCGCCGTCGTTCTCGGACGGCATGGCCAGTCTGTAGATTCGATTACGTATCTCTGTGATATCGTTAGTACTTTAATATAGATTCGCATTCGATCATGGGAGCATTACCGGCTGGGAAGTCTAGGAATCTCAAAGGCATGCAAGAGGAGCCAGTTTGCAAACCACTCTGGGAAGATTTCTTTGGTCGTACATGGAGTATGAGCTTTCGGACCTTGATCTTTGGTGGTTGGGCGGGAAGCCATGGGTGATGAGCGGACGCCATTGTTTGCGGCTACTGTGTTGAAGGTGATATCTGTGTTGAGAGCAGGTGTGTTGACAACGAAGTGAGATGAGCAGCTGTCAATATTGTATGATGAGATGCTGAGTGTTGATGCTGATGGTGAGCTGAGGAAGGGAAGTGAAGAACTAAGGTAAGGTGAGGTAAGACAGTGCCTGACGACTGGAATAGAGAAATAGTTGGCAGGAAGTCGCCTCCCACGGGAGTCTCTCTTGTTAAGCTGAAGGCCTATACGCGAGTACTGACAGATCGAGAATAACATGAATAAATCGGTAGATGAAATGAAATTTCAGTGCTTGAAAATACTGAAGGTTGGTAAATTTACCTCGTAAAACTACCTACCATGATGCTGTATAGCATAGTTGTGGCATGAAGTTGAGTTCATGCTCCTCTCCGGGTATCAATCATCTATCACTCTCTTCCAAACACACTCATGGGTCCACAACGCTACTAAGGTTGCCCATGCTATGTCGTTTCTCGCTCAACGAGGGCGAGACGGGCCGACTTATCTCTCGCTTGTATAATGCAACGCTCTCCCGTACAGCCACATACTCGGAGTCAGCGTAGCCTATGATCTCAGCAATCTGGTTACTCTTCACGCCGCGTATCCGCTTGATTTCAATGGCAGAGTAGTTCACAATCGCTTTGCCGACATCCTCGGCTTCGCTCAATGACGAGCGCCGTGTAGGGAGCACTTTGATCGAGACACATTCGTGTTGTCCAAAGTGACCTTCGACATCAACGACACCGGCGGGAAGTAATCCAGCTTTGTCTGCTAGAGCTGCATATGCGCCTGCGTCCACATATATGCTGCCGTGCGGCGCAAGGCCGTGGAGCAGCCAGAAGTAACGATCTCGAATAGGGTGGAGATCCGGAAGGAAGCGTGTATGCAGTGGAGGTAATCCGGGCTCATCCAATCGAGGAGGGGATGTGCCGTTGACTACATCAGTCTTTTTCAGGTTGACATCGTCGGGTCCATCGTGTGATGCTAGCTCTCCACTCCCCTCTAAGCTTCGAGAGGCACTCTTCTGTGCTTCCACGTACCTCACGATGGCGGAAATGTTTCCCGGCTTGCTGCTCCGTGTAATGACAGTTGTTACACCAGCAGCCGTTGCCAGCCTGGCTGCCACAATCTTCGTACTCATACCCCCTGTACCAAGCGAGCTCCCTGCGCTGGCAGTATCCGCAACGATATCTGCTATCTCTTCCACAACCTCGATTGCCTTGGCATCGGGGTTTGTTCTGGGGTTCTTGTCGTACAAGCAGTCCACATCCGTCATGAGGAAGAGATAGTCTGCGTGTACCATGCCCGCAGTAATAGCACTGAGCGTGTCGTTGTCGCCAAATCTGATTTCCTGGACGGAAAGCGTGTCGTTTTCGTTGACGATCGGTATGACGCCCATCGAGAGCAGTTCAGAGAAGGTGTTTTGTGCATTCAGATATTGCGTGCGGTCCGCAATGTCATTCCGCGTCAACAGAATCTGAGCTACCGGCTGTCGCATATGCATGAAGAGCTGATCCCACATTGCCATGAGCTTGCATTGTCCTATCGCCGCGAGAGCCTGGACTTGTGGGAGGTGCTTCGGTCGTCGTTCCAGGTTCATCTGGCGCAGAGCCATTCCAATGGCTCCCGAGGAGCATATGACGACTCGGTGGCCATCATGGCGAAGGCTAACTGCCGTCTCGACGATGGTGGACAATGTTGATAGCAGCGGCTCGTGCGTCGTTTCGTCGACAATGGACGAGGTACCTGTGGACAGTTAGCATTGACTTTTTTTGTCCATGCACTGCAAAAGCCATAC
Source organism: Ramularia endophylla (assembly GCA_002116395.1). Lineage (NCBI taxonomy): Eukaryota > Fungi > Ascomycota > Dothideomycetes > Mycosphaerellales > Mycosphaerellaceae > Ramularia > Ramularia endophylla. Next base: position 9,318 of record KZ109911.1, on the reverse strand, counting down.
CGAGCTTGATGACGATGGTCAAATCCTTCTTCATCTTGACGGCCGGTCCAATCCAGAGTCACACAACTGTTCTCCAGCTTGATTGAGATCGGATGATCCAGAGGCCGCTTTCACATTGTTGCAATTGTACTTCTTATTATGGCTCTGACTCGTTCGAGGGGCTGTCCGAACCTCGGAGGGGTGTACCAAAATAACAAGGGTCCAAGCTTCTTCCATCCATCCATCCATGTGTTCCATTGTTCCTGCGACTTCACCTTCACTCCTTCTTCACCACCATTCTCACCCTCGATGGACCGGATACTGCTCAGCCTAAAGCCTAGCCCGAGTGAGAACGCATGCTGGTATGAAATACGTCTGGTCCTACTTATGATGTAGCTTCCGAGTCTGTCGATGGAGTCCTTGGCAATGCTGTGATGCCCACTGGGGGCTTCAAACATACATCAGCAGTGGAAGTGATCACGACAGCCACTTTTGCTATGGGAAAGACAGGTACACCTCAGGTAAGATCCATTGAGTATCTCAGTCTTGGCAGGAGACCAAGCTTTTGATTTTGATCTTTCTGTTTGTGCTGTGCAATCCAAGAAAGCACCATCAGGTACGCAGAGCTCGAGAGCAACTACTCGTCATGTTTCAATCCAATGGATAAGGTAGGAACTCGGGCAGGCGAAGCCCTCTTCTCAATGCAGCTGCTTTCATCCTCTCTTACCTCACAACAACATCTCCATACCGCAACACATTACCATCAGCCGGCAGCTTACTCGAATTACCATTCTCCGATTACCACAAGCAGCCATCAGCATTGCTGTCAGGATGATTCCTATCCTCCTTTTCGCCCTGGCGGCGCTCTTGCCATTCGCAATGTGTCAGGACTTATCTCCCGCGAACATGTCCACTGCACACTGCGGTTCCAGAGACTTCGACCTCGGCTCCCACAGGTAAGAGGTGTCGAGTTGTGTAGGTGATCTGAACATAACTGATGTAGCACAATAGGGTCGTTTGCATTGACACTTACTCGGGTTCTGCCGTTTGTGAGCTGCCAGACCAAGATATGGCAGCAGTGCGCAGGCTTTGTGGCAAGCTCTGCTACAGTCCAAATCTTCACATTTGCAACGGTACCCATCTCGTGTGGGATCGCAGCGTCCACGACCCCGTGGTTTTGCAAGCTGCCAATCTCACCACCGACCTCGATGGCGAGTACATACAGGCCGTCGACGGCCATTTGCAGGTTGGTGGTGCACCCAATGTCGGACACTGCCCGGATACTGTGCCCTCCGATGAATGCCCACGCCACGACAACACAGTATTCTCGGAAACTGGATATCGCCTCGCCGTGGTAGTGACATGGGGCCAGAATCTTTACCTCAAGACCGATGGATCAGTCGCATTCACAAAAGCCAGCGATTACCACTCTGAAGACCGCTGGAAGAACAACGTCATTGAGGATGGAGCCAGCAACTACGAATCCAATGATGTCTTCCTCACTGGATGGAATGGCTCAAGCTTCCTCGCTTGCAAAGCAGCTGCGACTGAGCCTTATCGCCTCTACACCGCAAACCTTGTCGCGAGCCGGGAAGGCAAAGAGTGCAAGACCATGAACATCGTGTCTCACAAACAGCCGCAAGGAAGTTTCGGAGCCTGGTACTACATTTGAGTTGTCTCTCTGGAAGGTTGCAGTGTCCATGCTGACGAGCATTGTGCTCGTTGCTCGATTGTCGCGATCTCGAGCGAGACCCTTTGCAAGTTTTATTGCCCAACCACGTGTTTGGCGTTGAAGAGGGGAGCGAGTGAAAGCGGAGGCGTGTCATCATTGCGAGGTTTGCGAACGTCACAAGTCGGTGTTCGCCATGGACAGGAGTGTCAAAGTTCATAGCCACAGTCAGGAGTTTCAATGTAGCTGTCTGCCTTGGTTTCCTTTGTTTGTTTTTTGTCTGCCACAAAGTAAGATTCAAACCATTGAGGGCGGCGCAAACCCTGTGAGATTTGAGGAAACATGCGTGCTCCACCCCGCAACTACGCAACCACAAACGGTCGACGTGCATAAGATACTCCTTCACATCATGCTGAACTTGAAGTCTGATGTGATGAGCTCCATGGGTGACGTGTCGCAGGTTTGCGCATAAGGAGTCGAACCGAGGTGGAAAGGAGCAGGGCTGTCGATATGAGGATTTTCCAATGAGATTTTTCTTTCTCAAAGTCAAGTCGGACGTCTTGAGTACGCTTTCTCGATAGAGACAGGATCTTTTAAGGCACTAGAAGCCTTTGGACTGGCACGATTACCGGTG
>KZ109909.1:0-54025 GCA_002116395.1 Ramularia endophylla | reverse complement strand
GACAATTCTCCTCGTCGAAGTCAAGAAAACAATCTTAGGAACCATTTCTCGATCGAGGCGACCCTTTTAGAGGTACTAGAAGCCTTTGGACTAGCACTGTCGCTTATTGCATAGTGGAGAGGCCTAAATGGTCTGCTGATTTCAGTGAAGAATCCTCATATCGACAGCTCTAATTTTGAGCCTCGCAGCGGACTCCTCAAGAAGTTCTTCAACGATCACTTGCCAATACACCCTCCTCATCAAGTTGTTCATAAGCTGGGCACGTACTTGAAAGTTGAGCGTGTCGATGGGTCGGCGACCTGCACGAAGATGGTTCATGTTTTGCTGCACAACACTGAGAGCAGATCTCCACTGAGCTTGAGTTGCCACGTCCAGGGTGGACACATATATTTCCTCCGCCTGGCAATGATTGACGGCTCTTCCGTTCAAATTCTCATACAGTATGGGCAAGGCAGCTGCCCTACACTGCAGATATGCATCTTTTTCGGTCTTTGCCCGGGTAGAGGGATAGACCGCATCTTTCGGAATCATGGTTATCATTTCGTGTGGTCGAAAGGGCGTCGAAGTCGAGTGTTGCGGGCCAGTTTGCATTAGAGGATTCATTGCACGGCTGATAATGTTGTCGATGTTGGGATTAAGCCTCCAGAAGTGGTTCAATGGATATAAGGTACACACCGATCTGACGGCTCTGTTGCGCGTGATCACAGCACGTCCGTCGGACTGTGTCCCAAGACGTAATCTTGTCAGCTTTTGAAGTGGCAAACAGATATCACTGCCATGTGACCTGGCGGTCAAGATTACGAGGGGCGAAACGAACGAAAGGCAACGAGATAGAAGTGTCGCCGGGGGTACAAATACATGAATCCTCCCTATCCTAGATAAATTTAGGAGGACATGAACCCTGGAACATGGTCTGCTCTTTTGAAGAGGAAAGATCATCAGCCATCAACACCATGGTCACGGCACGCAGAGGCTCTCTGGTGCCGGTCTACAAGTTCTCCATGTGCCTCTTCGCCACTTTCTTAACAAGCTCTTGTTGGAGACAGCTCCACCCCAGATGTTGTACTGGCGCATCGTGAGCCTACGACACGGGCAAAGATATCAGTAGCGCTGACCTGGCGACTAGATGGATGTCTCAGGATATGACAGTCTTATCACTGAGTCAGGAACGGAACATCGAGAGTTTTGAAAAAGTGTCGTGGATGTGGGCAAGCAGCTGACATGGTGCATGTTCGGCACGAGGATGAGAAGAGGCATACCAAAACGCTACACCGCGTGAGCGGCCTTGTGCATCATCCCGGTCGCGTCGGAAATGGTCTGTTAGCAGTGATCATTGTTCGTGATGACGAGGCCATTCCCACCACGTTTCGAAGCTCGGACTCACTTCGGCACCGTGCCAAGAGATTCACATGAAGAGCTGCAACATCTCGCCTTGTGTAACTCAAACGATATCTTGTAGTAAGACATGTCTCTAGATCTTTGTTCTAACAACCGCGATCTCTCACCACGTTCGAGACTGTGTGGAGGTTCTGGATACCCCTCCTGAATCTGCCATGGAAACTGCTTATTGCTGGAAAAAATTAGCAACTTATCGATTTGTAAGTATCGCGATTCATACTTCCTGATAAGTACCCTGTTGCATCTTTCAGAGGAGGGATACTACGTAAAGCCACAGTAAGATGCCACATGAGTTACAGTCGAGATAAGATCAGCTTGCCACAGCAGATATTATTGGATCATTTGTCTAGGACATGTCGACGGGCTGTAACCATGGATGCCGAGCTTTAGAGATTAGCAAGATAGACATGCTCCACAGTGGTTGTAGCTGTTTCAGCCCCGTTGTCCTTCATTCTACAGTTGAGCCGCACAAAGCTCCGTGGACGTCTTCAACCAAATCCCATCCTCACTATTTTCATTTTGAAACACATGAACAGAACCAAGATTTTACAATCTATTGCGACTAGGCTCCAGCGGTACACAATTAATGATAAACGACATCTCCTGCCCACAGCGGTCAACATCGAAAATGAGCCAAGAAGAGCACGACCATCTTGCACCCCGTCTCAATCGTGCTGCTACCAAACGCCAATACCTGTTGAAAGACGCCCAAAGCAAGCTTGCACAGACGAGCAACATAAGAGCCGCGGATGTGGATGAGATCATCGCAAAGGAGCGACTGCTTCTGGAACCACGGCGTCGGTGCCTATTTGAAGCGGTTGATTCTGCGACGGCCATGATGGCAGAAATGCAGACAATTACGAGTGAGCTGGACTTACTCACCTCAGATGTCCAACAGCAGCCCGGGGATACAGACGGCCGACGGATGCTCGATCAGCAACATGCCATTCTTAGGAAAGACAAGCGGATCCATGACCAGTCGAAATCTTTGGAGACTCTCCAAGCCGAATTGCATGGAGACAACCAATAGCACACCGAAGGAGGCAAAGCCCTGACGAAACGTGTACTGGAGTTGGAAGGTCAATTGAAGCAGCAAAAGCATCTGTTGGGACGCCGGAAGGAGCTGGAGCAGGAGAAAGACGACCCCTGTGCTTCCGAAGAAGAGAAATACGAGGTCGGTCAAGAACAAATCACAAAATTGGAGAAAGGGGCCGAGGTGCGAGAAGCACTTGTACAAAAGATGGAAGAGGAGCAGAAGGTGGCACTCACGGTGAACGCCAGGCTGAAGGGATATGCAAAGAATCATCGCCGCCTGCTCGCTGAACGAGAACAGACAATCGACCTGCAAATTCAGCTGAAAGAGGCCATGCAAAAGCTGACGTCGGTGTTGGAAGGGAGTCTGGAAACTCAACGGCAACAGATGTACGAGCACCTGTGCCAAGCCCAGTCGATAGAAGAAATCGCATTCCGGTCGGGACGTGAGCAGCAGGCACAGCTCAACGATTGCCACATTGCGGAGCTGAATGCAATCATTGCAAAGAAGGAAGCAAGAGATGCACTGGCCTTGGATGCGCGCGTACTGGAGCTGGAGATGACGACCGACAGACAACACCTTCTACTTCAAGGCTTGGGTATAACCAAGTTCTTTTCACTCGCAAAGCGATGCGTTTTGACGTCTCCTGTATGCCGCCCCACGAAGTCCATGTAGACTCTTGAATATGGTGGCTTTTGCGCTAGATGGCAAGACGCTTCCCCTTCGTGCCGCTTGGAAAGTAATTAATGCTCTTACGACTCTTGCGATTCAAGCGTCCGCTTGAATGGTCGCTATCAGGACCAGCTGGTCCTTTCTCGAAATCCAGAAAGCCTTCTGACCCCAGGTTAAGCTTGTGAAAATGATCCGTGGAGCCGTAGTTCATGTTGGATTGCAGAAAGGGGCAGGGTCTGGCGCGTAGGATGGGATGCCGGGGTACTATGGAGTTCGGAATGAGGATCCCGCTAGCTGTGATCGATGGAAGAAAGACGAGGAAAACTGAACGCGGTACGGGGACAAATATGTTAAGTTTCATGTGAGATTCCAGAACCCAACCGAAGACAGGGCAATACCAACGCTTTGAGCACCAGATACCGAAGACCCAACACAACAGATCTGATGAGATTCCTCAAGCCACCGAATTCAAGCCTATCAACGTGAATGTCTTCTAAGGCGGTTTCCGTCGACATCCAACTCCAGATCCATGTCCTGCTGTCTGTTCAAACTCTCTTCCCCCTCTTCAAACCTAGTCCTTCCAACCCTCTGCATCTTCTTCTGCTGTGCCTTTCGCAATCGATTCTTCAGCATCTTCCTTCTTGCCTGCCGCGCCTCACTGTTATAAAACCAATCGAGCCGGCTCGAAGACCTCGGAGTCAGAGCAACTTGCTGATCTATCTTTCTGCCAATCCGGACACGGCTGAATCGCTCGGTAATACTGTTCAAGTTGGATTCGCCTTTCGAGACACGGCCCCAGGAGGAGTTTTGTGGGTGAAAGGGCTTGCGCTGGAAATGGATATCGCAGTGCTTTCTCGTTGTGGAATGGGTGGACTGATCAGCAGCTTTGCCTACTGACGAGACTGTGCTGGTGGAATCGTCGGTGCTTCTTCTGCGGTGGCTGAATGGATTTTCTTTGACAGCGTGATCGCTTTCGTTGGCATCGTTATGCTGCTCCTCTTGAAACTCGGCCAGGCTTTGGGCGAAGAACGAGAAGGCCATCTTGTCGTTCGTTCTTGTGAGAGAGAGCTCCATCAGGCGTATGCGAAAGGACGTATTTTGTACCCTTCGACGAACGGCTCGTTGTTTGTCACACATCCAGCTAGCGTCAGAACGTAATGGAAGAAGGTAGTGGATTTTGGCAAGCTATGAGGAGAGCTCTCGAAGCCTCGCGGCAGGTTGTCTTTCTCCGCTGAGCGTTACGCTGGGGGCGGCAGCGGCTGTCGTTGGGCTTAAGCTGAGCAACAGTCCAACCTTGCAGTGACTGCTGGGAAATTGGAGGCCTTGTCCAGAAAGTTGCTAGTCTGGGCCTCCCAGGGTACCGGGTGTTGCCATCTTTGTGTGAATTCCGGAGCAGCGTTCTTGCGGAACGCCGGCTTGCCCAACCTGAGAGTTGGTACGATGGGCGGAAGGGACTCTTGCAGGATCGATTCTCTCGCTTCGTCTACTTCCGAGCACTTCTTGAGGCTGAAAGGCACAGCTGCACTGACCTTGTACATTGAAAGACTGTCAACGTGGAATTTACAGTGGTATGGAGTGCTGAGACTTCTAGTCTCCTTGACCTGGGCGTTGTTGTGTCATTCTAGGTAGATGACTTGACGGATCCACAACCCTTGACCTGTTCTTGTTGAGCGACGGGAGCTGGATGGCTGGTCAGGTCAAAATGGCCCACGTGTTCTACCACCAGCAGCTGAATTGTGCTCAATTCTGTGGATGTCAAGTTCCGTAAAAAGGTAATGGGCGAGGAAACGGCGACGCTGCCGCTGCGTCTTCCGACAACCGGAGTATTAAGTCTCACGTCGTGAGATTGCAGTGGGATTCCAGACATAGCCCTGAGCACACTATTGAGCCCTTTCACGTGAGACAGATCCGCACAATGATCTGTCATCCGACACTGAATCTTTGAGTACTCTCCAAATGGCATCTTCCGTTGAATCCTTCAGCGCGCCAACCTAACCCTAGGACTCGATCGCCAAATGAGAGGGCTTGAGAAGGAGGCAGTATGCGGCAAGCTCATTCAGCCGTCCGAACGTTCCTTTGCGACACTGCAGATCTTGTGGATGGCAATAGACTTTTTCTCGCTAGCTTCGCTGTGTTCCATGTCATGGTTATCGACCATGATGCAAGCCAAACTTCATGATTTTTGGAAGATATGCTGGGAACTCGAGGTGTGATATCGGCGCGCTCGTCGGGTGTTGCTCTGGCGCGTGAACTCTAAATCGAGGTGAATAGAAGACAGTCCGTTTGCTTGCCGCTGCGCACGTACCAGCCTTTCTTTACTACTTCAACTTCATTTTCTGCACTTTTCGACAATCTCCAACATCACCTCGAAGTCCTTTCCGCCAACCCTCCTCCGCTTCATCAACATCAACCTTCTCACTTCATCGACATCTTCTTTGACACGCCATCTCCCATACGTTGAAGCTCGCATCCAAGTGATCAATCACCGCGCGGCCCAATATCCAAGACCAGTCAGACCTTCCCCACAACGAACATACCACTCACCATGCGCGTCATCAACAACGGCATCAGACTGACCGTCAAGATCGCGCGCATCCACTTCAATGCCAAGCCATCGTCCGTGTCCTCTCTTGCAACCTCATGTGAACCATATACTAAAGTGTACCCCAGGCCGACCTCCTCCTTCATCGACCTGAGCTCACCTGTCTTCGTCATCGACGGCACCAAGGTCCGCATCACCAAGGTCCACACTACCATGCCGGACAACGAGTTCGCTCCCTCGCCTGACCGTACTGGAGTCTACAAGAAGTGGCGTGAGACCGACTCTTTCGGCCGCATCCCGAGCCAAGTCAAGCAGCTCGCGCACGGCTGTCCGCGCGAGCTCCTGTCGTGCCGCAAGGATGTCTACAAGGACTGGCGCATTACCGATTCTTTTGGTCGATTTGTGAAGGACGATGCGCGCAACGAGATGCAGAGCGGTCTTTCCGGCGGTGAGGACGAGGACGGTGGTGGAGAGGGCGGAGCTGGAGGTATCAAGGTTGATGCTGGCAAGGTGGGAGTCGGTGAGATGGTGGTGGAGCGTCTTGGTGGATTCGAAGGTGTGAAGGTGTCTGACCAGGGCGGGAAGGATGATGGAGGTGGAGCTGGAGAGGGCGAGAAGGAGAACACCGTTTGGGCTGGCTGCAGCTACCCGTGGACTCGGATGTTCTAAGTTCTAGGCGGTGAGGAGATGACAAGACGGGTCTTACTCTTTGCAGCTCTGCTCAACGTCTTAGTTATGCGTAATTGTAGGGATTTGCATTGAAAGCGAACAGGCGATGGGCATGGGGAAACATAGGAGTCTATGCAAGCTCCAATGTGCTGCACCAAATGTGTTCATAGAATCCGTTCAGCCCTCAAGATCTTGAGGTCACCAAAAATTGCATGAGTTCCATATGGATATCATCTTTTATCCTCAGCGGCTGTCGACTGACGCCTTGCGATCGTTTACCACAAAATACCTTCCGACGAGCTGACTCAGCGCTTTTTGAAAAGGGGCCGAAGATGCCGTTTGACTCAACACAATGACATTGGGTCACGAGAAAAGCCCGCAAGGATGCCGTGCCACGCTTCCGATGCATATCTGGTGCCCTACTTAGTTTCTGATCTCTTCAAAAGCTCTTCCAAACCTTGATTAGCCACTACCAACCGAAGCGAATCGACAGCGTTCGCAGAACGACACAAATTACGATACCAGTCAACAACACTAAAGCAGCTTCCCACGATGACGTTCTCCCGCGAAGCAAACGTGTATGTCGCCATTGCTGTTCGGGCTAGATCACGAGTTCTGGAAACGCAATCAGCCCGCTGGGTGATTATGGCCGAGCAGGGTCATCAAGCTGATACACGAGCTTTGGACGATGAGGTTCTGACCATTGCGTCGCGAAGTGAATGGCTTGCCGGACAGCAGGAAGCAAATGTGACGGCACGAATGCTTCGAAGCCAGCAAGTAGTTGGAAGGGAACCTGATTGGAACGCTGACATTCCAGCACGGACCCGAGCAGAACTGGAACAATATGTGGGGTGCGAAAGATACTGGCAGCCTGTCGCTGAACTTCTCGTTGAAGGGATCTTGAATGATTTGACTGTAATGCTTTCGGCGGTGGTTAGGGCAGAAGAGTCCCGCAAGACACCAACTGACCTTGATCGGGAGTTGACCAAGTGTGGGCTGGCACCTCATTTGAACTACATCGAAGTGCTAATGTTCCGGCAAGGGCTCTACGAGCCCCATATGTCAAGCGCTGCGCCTCTACACAGTGACACTTCGGTACACAGCAGATAGCAGAAGTAGGAAAGTGTGAGAGTCGATTTCAATCACCTTTCCATCCAAAGCTATGGTCGCTTAAAACACGCATCGAATGCCCAAATTACAAATTCCTTTTCGTTCTCTCACCCGACCCATCTACACATCGTCTACAGATAGCTCCTGCATCCTGCCCCGTCGCCTAGGCCGAGGATGCCCATGTCTGGGATCGTCTTCTTCACCATCATGCATACGAAGTCTTTCAGCGAGTGTCACCGGCTTTGGTGGTGGCGGCTTCCGGGGAATGGGTGGAGGAACTCTGGAGGGAGTAAATTGCCTTCCATGTAGAGACACTGCGATGGGTGACTGTGTGGAAGCAGTTTGTGGGACCTGTGGCGGTGGTCTATTAGGATAAGGAGGAATCTCCTGCACGGCGTACTGTGGCAGTGGCTTTCGATGGATTGCTGGAGTCACTGGTAGAGTCACCTGCGGAGAAGTCATTGCCCTAGGTGTTGACAGGTGGTACTCGGTTTGAGGGCGAGGTGGTGGGGGTCCTTTGGATTGCACTGCTTTGTGCAAAGCAGCTATACGGGTTTTCTTCGACTCATCGTCGCCAGCTAAGTGGTAATTTGCAATCGTTTGCTGCTGGGGGGTCGGATCGTAGAGTCCGTCGCTCTCCAGGGGGTCCCGTTGTTCAAGGATATCAATCTTCCTAGAGCAAAAGTCAGCTTGTTTTCTGATTCCCATGATGCGCTTGTCGGAGCGTACGCCTGGAGAAGATTCATCGAATTCTGCAAATCACTTTTGTAGCCATCCATGAATGCTTTCATGCTTTGGAGCGATGTATCGTTCATATTGAGGAGCTGTGTTCAAGTCAGCAATGAGACAATTGGCGCAACAGTTTGGTGTTCCCTACCTGCATCTTGACCCAATTGCCCTGGAACCTGTGCTCTCGCCCTTTGAGGAACTTGGCCACGTTTTGATAGGCTTTGTGGAAGTTTTGCCAGAATCGGCGCTCGCATTGTTTGGCTCTGGGGCTTGAGTTGACATCTGGCCATTTCAACTTGAGCTCCTCGTAATACTGCACCAACTCCTCACCAGTTGCGCATAGTGTAAGTAGGTCTTCAACTGCGTCAATGAGGAGGTCTATGTCTTGATTGCCGCCCCTGTATTCCCTCATGGAATTGTAGAAGTTTGTGAGATGATTCGTAGTATCAACAGCAACAACAACGACTCCGGTGATCGTGATTCCTACTGCTACACTCTCTTCGATGCCAGTGGGCATGATGGCGACGAGCGAAGCGGTACCCTGGTGGGAGTGGCAGTAAGGGGTTGAATGTGTTGTTCAGAGGTCGAGTTGTGGTATTGTGGTGTCTCTGTGTGAGCTCGGAGGGTCAAGTACGTAGCAGAGCGAAGGATGGTGTGTTCTACAATTTCTGGAATGTATACAGCGATGAAGGTACGGAGTGACCCAATCACCAGCTGTCGAGGCACGAGTCGAGAAGTTTGCTCCTTTCGCAGTACACAGCCATCCACATGGTTCATGACCAGCCATTTGAATATCAGGTGCTTCCGCAGGAGCATTTTCCAGGCATTTTTCTAAGATTATGACATGGTCACGGGCAAAGTCTGAGGTCGCATGTAGGAAAAGCATGCGGAAAGATCAAGTTTGGTCATTCGATTGATCAGGAACACAAGCAAAGCGTGGTATCTGTTTGCTAGGATCGAATCACAAGATCATCTGATGCTGATGTGCTTTCACCTACATGTCTTTGTCCATTCCCACCATTTCCAAGCATCATCATCTACTTGCAACCAACTCAGTGCTACAATCCAACCCACTACCAACACAGCAAAACCTTCTAAGTCTAGCTGCATAACTATGGAACGCGCAAACTCGATACGTCCCAGCTCCTGCCTCGCAGCTCCAATGTCGGACTCTTCTCATGATGTCCCCGAGGTGTCGACCAATAACACCCCCCAACAATACTCGTCCCCAGTCATCGAACGAAAGTCTCGAACGAAGCCCTTGCTCCTAGAAGCGTCATTGAACTATGCAGACGAGGCATTGCAGGCCCGAACAAGATATCTTGACATACAATCAGCAGCTTGGCTGATTCTCACCGAGTCGGGGGACCGGCAAGCTGCCAGAGAGATAGACAGCGAGGTCACCAAGATGATCCCAGGAAGCGACTGGACAGACAAGCGCGAGTTTATGGCTGTCATTCTTGACGGAATGCGAGCTGAAGATACTGATCTCGACGAGCTGGCGAAGGCAAAATTGAGTCCACGCATTCGAAGGCAGCTTGAACGCTATCGGCATGCAGAGCATCACTGGATGAGTGCTACAGAGATTCTTGCAGCCGAAGCGGCAAACGAGCTGGATATATACCGGATGTGGATTGGGAACGTGGTTGTCGCAGAGTACCCGAAGTCAAGTGTGGATGAGATCAAAGCCAAATTGAAAGGCGTCGGGCTTGCAGTCAAACTTCAAGACATCGATGACTATTTGGTGTTCAAGGGATTACTTCCCAAGAAAGTGGAGAGCGTGTACCCCGACGACGAAGTCAACGCTGGACGTCAAGAAGCGCTCGATCAGAATGAAGCAAATCATGTCCCAGCAACTGACAGTTCTGCAGAGGCACAAATTGAGCCTGAGATCGCGGACTCGAAGACAGAAAAGGTCCATTCGCGATTCACTCTGTGTAAATGGGCCAAGAAGCTGTTGAGAAGACGAGCCCGAGCTGGGAGTGCAGCTCCGACTTGGGCTTTACCAGATGGAACCCCGCAAGTGCTTGCAAATGATCAAGCGCTGTGGGCAATTCCAACTGGAGGCAGTCTGCAACGATTTGCGGCTCGGACCGTTTGATTACAGCTATTGATATGGAGAGAGGGCTTCAGACTGATAGGTAGCATAATTTGACAGGCGTTGACGGCATTACTATTCTTGCTTAGGAAATATCGAGAAAGTCTTGGACCTTGAATATTCAATGTCATGATTTTCGTCTTCGTAGTCTCCGACACGTTCCCAGCATCCAATTTCATCTAGCAAGTGAGGTCAAGAAAGCAAGATCTTGGAACGGAAGAAAGGAGTCGCAGCCCTGGTCTTTTAAGTCAGCACGAGACCACAGCGTAAGGCTGACGAGCGATGGCAACATCAGCAGAGCCAGTCGACGTGGTGTCGAGCCGCGCAAGCTCAATCCCACTGCCAAGCCTCTGGCCTGTCGTGCAACCAAAGGCATCCTGGGATCCATTTGCGATGCGTAGAAAGAGGATCCGGGCAAAACGTTCATTTCGCTGGGAAAACATGCCAGATGCATCTTTCTCAGACTTGTGGTGGATGGCGGCATACAGCGTTGTCTCAGCACTCGGGTTGAGTCTAGGTTCGCCGGCACATTTTGACTCAGGCAGCCTACCTGATGGCAGTGGTGTTGTTTTCGTTGTAGCAGTCTCAGCTTCGTCACCAGTGTGTTGCGGTTGCAGAGCAGAAGTGGTCAGATGGAATTGTGAGAGTGTATGGCCTTCAACAATTGACGTAATGAACTTCTCTATGAGCCATCGTAGACGCCGACATCCGAAAGACAAGCCCGAAGTTCGAGGAAGTCAGGAGCACTGCATATGCAAGGTGATCGTGCATTCCGTCGGGCTCTTGTGTCCGGTTGAGAACCGCGCGGCAGGTACCACGATGCCTGGCCATGCGTGAGCCGTCGTATGCTTCTTTGGCGGTGGTGGCGAAGACAATTGAAGACAGCGGTCAGGTTGCTTCGTTGACATAATGGCATTGAGATCTCGGTTCTGCGGATGAGTCGTATGTTGAGTCGTTTATGGAACGTCTTCACGGCTGAGACTTCCGAACAGAACGTCAAGTTGGAACATGATGAGGGTAATTCGAAGAAACGTCGGAGAACATGCTACAAGTATTGAACTCCACGGCGGGGATGGATAGCATGGCGAACGGCGATGCGTGCCATTTTGTCAAAGGTTCGGGAAATAGATTGTGTGAGGCTGGTGGATTCAAAGTCTGGACATTGTCTAGGGTTTCCGCTTTGTGAATGAGTCTCCCCGCAGCCATTGTCCGGAATGCCAGTGCTTGTGATGATTGATGATGGGAGAAAAGGAAAGAAATAAGGCTGGGATGTGCTGTGCTGGCGATGAGATTTCGGTAAGTGGTTGGCTACCCGGCTTGGCATCCAACGCTTATCCGGACTTCGAACGGACGTGGGTCCGGTGAATGGTTGTTTCGTTCTTTTCCTACCATTGAAACTGTGAAGACAGCAATAATAGCATTGTTCAGCATTCCCGTCAATGCGTTCAGTCATTGGCAATTTGCATTGTCCATATGACATCAGCTTGGTGATGTTTTGGGAGCAAGAATATACTCCCGGGAGCAGCCGTTGGGGAGCCGAAGTCCGAAAATAGTGTAGAAAAAGTGGAGAAGTGGAGGTGAAACCGCTCCTCACCTCCCACAATCTCACCACATCCTATCGCATCCCCAGCAAACACAACGGCACGCACAGCAGATCCTCCGCCTTCTCTCTCAAGCGAGAGCTGCTGGATCCCCTGCCTTGTGCTGCCCGCCCGACATGACGCGTATTCCCCGACGCACGAGGCCGTGTGTCAGGCAGTCCGCCGCCAAATTCCCTGTCCGTGTCAAGCCTGAGATGGCGGGAAGGAAATCCTATATCATCTCTCCGCAGCCTGCGCTTTTTAGGTCTGTTCATCATCCATCTCCAGCGTCGCATTTCAATCTTCCTGCTTCCCTTCGCCACCCACCAAACCCTCCACCAACACACATCAATCCAAGATGGCATTCCAAAGCACACTTCTCGCCTCGGCGGCTCTCCTCTCCTCCACAGCTTTCGCATATGGAGGTCCAATGGCAGGTGCCAATCCGATGGCAGGAGCCAATCCTCAAGCCGGCTGGGGATCTTTCGGTGGAAATGGTGCTGGTGCATGGGCCGCTTTCCCATCATGTGCCGACTCATGCAAAGATTCCAACATCGACTACGCTCAAGGCTCTGGACTTTGCGGCAACACCGATGCTGTGAACAAACTTACAAGTTGTGTCGGCAAGAGCTCTTGCAGTGACTCTGATAAGAACTCGGTCTACTCCGCTGTTGCACAGCTTTGCGCAAATTCTGGAACAACGCTTACCGAGGGACCCTTTTCGACCATTACTGCTACCAGTGGTGAGTGTCTTCCAACATCTTGATCTTGATTAGCAAATGCTGATAATCATCATAGGAGGTTCCGCATGGCCTTCCGGCTGGACCACAAACTCCGCCTGGGCTTCCGCCGCATCTGCATACTCCACCAAAGGAGGTATGGGCGGCCCACTAGGTTGGGGCGGTGGAGCTTTCGGTCCATTCGGTAATGGCGGCGCTTCAAGCGACGGAGGCTGGGGTGCTGGTCCTTGGGCTTCCTCAGGCGGTACGTTCTTTCCTCACATTTCCTCCCTCAACCTCATCTTCTGACTTTCCTCACAGACTGGACTTCCGGCCCATGGACATCTTGGTGGGGAACTTCCGGCTGCCCAGCTTCGACTTGGTCGGGCTGGACCGAGGGCTCCTGGTCAAGCAATGCGCCTTGGACTACTTGGTCTGGCTGCTCCGCTACTACCACCGCTTCGCACGTCTACACCACTACCATCTCCACCAGCGGCTCCGTCATTCCTACGACTGGAACTAGCTATGGCATCAAGCTCGCCCAAGCAACCGGTGGCTCTAGCTCCTCGGATGGCGGTAGCAGCAGTGGTGACAATGGCGACAACGGCAGCAACGGTAGTCAAGACGGTGCCGCAGGTCGCAATGCGGCATTCGGTGCTTCTGCCGTTGCTGTAATCGGTGTTGTCGCCGGTGCAATTTTGTTGTAAGATGAACTTGTTGAGTTTGGTTTGCGGAGGCGTTTTTATTGATGACTTGAAATGTATGGATATGGGGAATCTGAATACCCCCGACTCTGCTTGGAATTTTTTGTGGCGATGAAAGCGTGCGTAGCATAGAATGGTTACGAATGCAAGACTTTTCGGCATCTGCTGCCATTTTCTTGATTGTTTCTTTTGCAGACTTCTTGGTTGCAAAGTATGCTTTCGTAAGTATTCTCATCGATCCGCTGTACATTCGGTCTCGGGTTCGTTGAGAGGGACTGGAACAACACTCCCATATGAACCAGAAATGCGCAGGGACATGCATATAAGACAGGCATGTGGGTCTTCACTAAATTTGTCGAAGTTCTCTGTCCGAGACGCAACCACAGTCATATCCCTGAGACAGAACAGCCATACATGGTTATGGGGAAATTTGTGCTTAAGAATGCGCTCCTTGAGCAGTGGTGCGTTGTGCTCGCTCTATAAACTTTCTATCTGGACTGCGAAGATGAATTGCAGCCATGGCCTCGTAACCGGGTCTCTGAAGACGTCGTCCAATGCTATCCATCCCTTGAAGGGGCTGTAGTATTCAAACCACAGGACGCAACTCCTAAAACTCATGCCTTTCACACTTTGAGGCATGAGGTAACAGGGTGAGTCGGGCAATGAGGCGGCGAAATGAAACCTTGCCTGAGGAGAACTCGTATTGAGGACTTACGATAACGCTAAGGGGATGTTCTCAAAATCGCCTCATCAGTATAGATTGTTCTCATCCTAACCCTCTCTTGTCTCTCAAACAGTAGTAAGTAGGGCAGGAAGTCTGTGCAATGTCTGTGGTATTCGGAACTAGGACTGGGAGGAAGGAGATATAGACAGAGTGGCGAGAAGGGACTACGCATCGTGACAGAAAGGAGTTGAGAGATAAGTTTAGGCTTCTCTGTACCGCAGTGTGATAACGCAAGGCTGAATCTAACATTCACCCACCAGGCATCGAATCAATGCGCGAAGGCCTTCTTGATCTGGATGAGTTGCTTTGTAGTGCTTGTACCGTATGCTCTGCACAGGCACCACCTTGATCTCGGGTGGGACATCGGCTTTTTTGTCCGTGTCCCAGATCTTATACTTCGCGAAGTTCTGTAGCCGGTAGCGCTCCTAAAGCTACCCGGCGAAGCTTTTGGTCGTTGTCCACCTTCTAAGCCTCAATCTCGGACCGAATCTCGTCCAGATCCGCTCCCTCTTGTGCTTGTTTGTGTTCCAGGTCGATTAGAGGCTTGTATACCTCAGTCCAACGGCTACCTGCCGACTCTTTCCATTCGCGGCTAGCCTCGATAGCTTCTCTCGCAGTAAGCTGCTCTAGCTCGTCGGCACAGCTCAAAGCGATTATGATATTGTTAGGTTGAGCATTACACTCCTTACAATACTTGATCATTGTGTCAAGATCATGGTTTGCTGCGTCGGGGCCTGCATGTGCCGCCTTCACTACGATGATGATCCGACCAGCCGATTCGAGGTGGGAGATAGTCATCGCTGTAACAAGAGGATGACCATCGGGCGTGTTTGCGTGTTTTGAGCCGTTATAGGCGACTCAAGATGGTCCAATAGAGCTAGAACTGCCTTACCATTGCTGTTTTTTGAGCTCGTGAGATCCAGAGGAAGAGAGCGATGATGGAGTCGACGCGGATCTTGGCAATGCCGCTCGCTAGTCCAGTCTCTTAGAGAGACTTGATGGGCATTGACATGTCGGAGTTGACGCTGTAGAAGTGTCAGCTTGCGTCATGGGAGCGGAAAAAGAAAGCTTTACTTACAGCTCGAGGATACTGTCGCGTATCTCCTGTGGGATCGTTCGAAACGAGGCCATCAGAGCAAGCTACAACTGCGAAACTGCGAGGAATATTAGTCGAGAGTTAGTAGACATGAATGGTTAAGGGTGATGCATACCTTGTCAGACAGAGGCTCATGCACGTGCTTGGAAATGTCCTGGGCCGACAGCATCAGCCTCTCTGGTCCTTCGAAGTTGCTCTGCGGTAATCGATGCGTATCCTGCGTGATCTGCCGTTCTCTCTCGCCGGCTGAACGTTAAGCAGGATGCCACGCCCGCTGAACGTTAAGCAGGATGCCACGCCCACTGAACGTTAAGCAGGATGCCACGCAGAATCAGATCTCGGAAGTTGTCGCTCAGCACCCAATCTGCGTCGTCGATGATGACGACTTCCGGCTTGTTGGTGGGGATCCTCCGTGCGAATTGGCGAGAATGCCGGGCGTGGTTACGATGACATCCCCAATCAGTTCTTCATAGTGTTCTATCAAGCCGCTCTGCCGATTCGCGACCTTGATAGTTTCCGGCAGGATATGTTGAGCACGAGATTGGGCGGCGACGGCGGCGTCGCGGGCGGAGAGAAGGAAGGCGAGGACCGCAGCAGACATTACGGTGCGGTGGTGGTGGTAAGTTTGGTGTTGGTTTTGTGTATATAGAGAATCTTGAAGTTGAAGTGCGGTAAATGATTGAAAATTGCCAAGACGGGAGAAGCCGAGTTGAAGTGAATAACAAATGAGGCTTGTGGTTGAGCTCTGCAACTTGGAGATAGGCGTAAGTCCAATGTGGAAAAGCGACTACTCGTGATACGGTGCAGAAATGTGTATACAACGAAGGCTGATGGATGACTACCAGAAGCACGAGTTGTGTATTTAACAAATGAGTCTGTTTGCTGAACACAATGTCTAGAAATTTCTCGCCCAGTGCCGCCTGTGAATTACAACGACGAGACAGTTCCAAACATTCCAGACCATACAAGTCTCTAAGAGAGGAAAAAGAGATCCGGACGAGCAAGCAAACTGATATCTATGAGCTCCGAGCAAGCTTCTCCAGCTTTTTAGTAGCCCAAACAAGAGATTCATCGACCCAAAGCCAAAACATATGTCCCGCCGCGATACACAGTGTGAGCATTATAGACCACCCAAGCAACAGACCAAAGCACCACTGCGTCGTACTACTACTTCTCCAAAGGTGCCATATCTCGGGCTGTATAGCATACCCTACGAAATGTAATAGCGGGCGGTGTACCAAGTACAAGCCAAAGGAAATTTTGCCCAAATATTGCGAAATGTCCGAGCGGAGGAATCGACGAACGAAGCTAACTTGTTCGACGGTCCAAAGAAGAAGGAGTGATCCTATTGGATGCCAGAACTCTCGCGTAGATAGGTACACCGGAGGCGTCATCCTCGCTAGCAGTCGATAGCCTGGTGCTTTTTCAGTTTCGTCGTCGGGGACCGAGAGGAGGTAGAGGCTTAGGAAGAAGCCAAGTACGTTGATGTCAGGCATCCTCCTCTTCAACGAGTTGAGTGGCGATCGATGGAGACTCTTTGGCGTGGTTTGAAAAGCAATCGGCAATGTCAGCAGACCCTCTTGCTGAGCGAGCCGAAGTTGAGCGATGATAGCTCCACCAGTAAATGTAGCGTTCTCCCATGATTCATAGGCAAATGAGTATATGGTCACCAGCAGTAGCATTCCAAATCGCCATCGTGGTTTAAGTCCCGCCGATGCAAGCAATACAGCGGAAAGGGCAATCGAGTAGCGGAAATCGACCAGGATAGTCCAAGTATGAGGATCGTATTGGGGAAAATACCAGCGCTGACCCCAGGGATTCGTTCACTTGAACCACATATCGCAGAAATCGTACAAAAACTCTGGAATGGTTTCTAATCGTGGAGGATACTGCTCAAGCAAACCACTAAACCAAGGCCCAGTAAGGAATTCCCTGCCACGATCGAAAGCACCAAAGGATGCAAAGATGCAGGCGATGAACATGCTTATTGAAGCCGGGACGAAAAGACGTAGCCATCTTCTGAGCGTAAGGAATCCCAGACGAGATAATGCTTCGGCTGGCTTGTGTATCGATGCAAGAAAGCTGTGCGATAGGACGAACCCGGAGATCGCAAAGGGGATGACAACCATAGCCCGACCTCGTACAGGTAGACAGAGTATTGGCAGCTGATGGATGTATCCGGTTGGGACGTCTTTTTCATACTGCCCGCCATATCCAAGGCCGATGGTCCTCGTGAAAGGGTACAAGAAATGGCCATTGAAGACGATAAGACAGGCGAGGCCGCGGAGTCCGTCGTATGAGGCTGCAATGGCCGCTTGACGAGCATTGCATACAGTTATCGCTACTGGCAATGACCTAGATTCAAGGCCAAGGATGGGAAAGAATCACTTGTCTTGCATGTCCTGCTCACATCCAAGCGGCTGGAAAGATGCTGCACTAGATGTTTCAGAGCGAGGTACCTCGATGACCTGGTAGGCACAGCGTGCACCTGCGGTAGACAGGCCGGAAGCCAGCCAGGATAGACTTTCCTGGAACTGATTTTCCGATCTTAGACATGTTGAGAGGAAAGTGATTCCCTAGCTTGGTACTCACGGCCAAGCAGAAGATTGAACTCTTCGACCAAATGTAGGAATATCGAGGTAGAATATGGCCTCTGGTACAGAAGAGTCGTAGACATAAACACAGATCCGAAGTAGATCTGTTGATGTGGTCAGTATAAAACATCTTCGGGCGAGCAGCAGGTACGTACCTTTACAACTCCCCAAGCTCTACTCAACCTCAGCACTCAACCTCAAATCCATCTTTCCAAGGCCGGAAGCCATCCCGTCGCTCAATATCGTCAATATCCCTTGAAGCCTGACCCAACTTGGCAATCTTCTTGGTGTTCTTCGCCGACAGCGACAAAGCATTGCTCAAATCGTCGTGCTCGTCATGTGAGACAGCCAAAGGGCTTTCACCAATGGGATCCTGATCCAAAGCCAGCCTGTACAGCCCGTACTCGTGCATCCCATGAAACATCGGCACCTGCGACGGGTTCTTCGCCACAAAGTCGCCATGAACGTCCGTCTCATACTCCAGGTTTGCAGCCTGCAGTCTGGAGAACGAGATGCCATTGCATGGCATGCTCGGTATGTGCAGGACATCATGGAGTCTCAGACCAGTGACTTCGTCCGAGTCTGCTTCCTTCCTGGCCTGAAGGAAAACAGTGCCAATTCCCAGAGCGCGAACATCTCCCAGCTCGAGCGATCTGCTTGCCTTGGCATCAATTCTTGTGTATGAATAGAAGGAAGAGCTGTTGCGAGCATAGTGGATGTCTCCGCTGTGGACCATCCAGTCCATGCATCTGCGATATGGTTGCGCTGGTGTCCCGCGAGCTCGACGGCGTTCACTCTGCTTCTTGTTCTTCTTGGTCTTTTGGATTCGGTTCTTTTCGAACAGTGTCTGGGCCTTTCGTTGGCGGTTTTGGCTGCCGAGAATGGCTTGTGCAATGCGTTCGGGGTTGTCCTTTCCGAGGATCTGCTGGGCGAGGCGTTGTTGATGCTTTCGGCCGAGATTGCTGTGAGATTTGACTTGAGCGCGAGAGGATATGCGGGAGCGAGTGGCGGTCATTTTGAGTGTAAAAAGTGAAGAAGGATGGCGTATGTTGATGCAGATGTTGTTGTGGAAGACGCGAGAGATCGGCGTGGTGCAGATGGCCACGCATTGAAAACGCAGGGGCTGCTATCGATATCGGCACTTGTTTAGCGTCGTCTTGGCCTCTCACCCCGCTCCGGCTCCGAACTCGCAGATACTTCAATCAAGTCCTTTCAAAGTTCAAATCAATTTCTGGCTTTCTCTTTCCACCCCCCGCTCGTTGGGAGAGACTGTCGAAGACGCCTCATCATTCCAACCTCATGATAGCACGAGCTTTGATCCTCAGGATGGGCTTACTACGGGTTAGGCGCGATGCGGTAAGCGGCTGAAATTCTTGAGAAAAGTTCAGTCGACGGCCTTTCCTTCTTTCTCGTCTTGCATGGGAAACACCAAGGTTCATCAAGGCGAAAGAACCTCCACTCAGAAACAACGACATGTCATGGATGCTATCACAGAAAGAGCGGGAACTTCCAACGCCCTCCTCACGAACGATCTCATGCGCCTCTCCGCGAACGCCATGGAAACCAGCCGTCTTCTCCTTTGTCAAGAACTGAAGCGTCGCTCGATCATAGGAGTCCTCTCCCTGTACACCGAGAACTCCACAAGTCCTCGCCTACAAGAAGCGCTGTCCCATGCCGCTCCCACCTGGAGGGCCGTTCTGGGTTACCTATCATCAAGACCAATGACCTGGGAACAATCCCGTCTAGCAGTCAGGGACTTCTACGAATGCCATCCGAGTGCAGAGTGCCAGATCCGGAATACTTCTGCGAATATCAACCTCAGGAAAGGCACTGCGCTTGTTTATCTGGAATTCGTCATGGAAGGCACGAGCGCCATGGCAGACATCAAGCTACATGGCATTGGGACTTGTGGGTGGAAGAAGGACGACGAGGGTGCGTGGATGTGCCACAAGTATTGGAGTATGAGGAACATCTCTGGGAATGAGGGTTTCGTTTGATCGCCTGGCAAGTGGACAGTCAACTTTCTTCGCAACTTCCTCCCTGGTCCTCCCCTCGGACTGTCGCGGGATTCGCCACTCGGTCGGCAGTCCAGAGATTCTCACTGAGCAACATGTCTTCGGCCTACAACAGTGACTTTTTACAATAGATTGTCAGCATCGTGTTCTTCAGATGCCGCAACCATGAAGCGCCGAACTCTGGCGAGCGACGTACCTTGGGCATGTCCATCATTGCTCCTCTTAGCAGCACATGCGTGGGTCACCCCATCCTCTGTCGAAAGTTACCATTGTTCGAACTTTCGGGATGCCGGATAAATCCGGAGCGTGCGACGACCGGGTGTGTCCAGCCTTGGAGAACATGGTGGCCGCCGTTGCGCTTAACATGAAGAAGTGGGCCAGGGTCAGGGACTTGGAGTCGTACCTGACTCCTGCCTGCTCTCTTGCTCATGATGGTTCGTGTTATGCGTCAAGAAGAGACAGGGGGTAGGAATAAGCTCTCTGAGAGCCATTGAACCTGCGCCAAGTCTGCACTCTGTCCTGCCACTTTGCGATTTCTTCAAACTCTTTGTCGCATCGCACCTCCAACCCACCACACCACTTTCCATCATCCTTACACTTTCATCTCAAGCTCCCAAGCAAATTGACGCTGTACCCATCTCGATCAACCAGAGGACATGCCAGTAGCGTCCGAGACTCTCGTCGACGGTGTACACACCGCCGACAACATTGCTGTCCTGAACTTGGTCGAATATCTGGACTCCTTGGCGATGAATCTTCCATTCCAGATTACACAATCTTGCAGTCTTTTGACGCTCCCGGCGGAGATTCGCAACATTATTTACGAGTTCTCCTTTGCCGGCGATGTCATGTCTGTTCACGATGTTCTGTCATCTCGTGTCTTGACACTTCCAGCGGCGGTTCGTAACAGGGTCTACAACTTCTACCTCACCCGCCCTGCTAGCTCGGAGGAAGACGGAAATTGGATCGACGTCTTCGCGACCCGTCACCCCAGAAAGGACCTTCTGAGTACCTGCCGCAAAGTCTACAAGGAGGCCCGCGGGATGTACAAGGCATCGTACCGGTCTCACTGGACTTCGAATAAATTCTTGATCCAGGACGATCGTCTCAGCACTCGTACCGCGATGGTCCAAAATCTCAAATTATTGAGTGCTCAAGACCTGCAGTACGCTCATCGCCTCCGCATCATCATGCCTTGCACCTCATACTCGGACAATATCTGGGAGCGACACGAACAGAATGATAGCTGGTGGTTGATTGAGTACCCTTATCAGCGTCGGCGGATTACTACCAAATATGTCCGCTTTCGACAAGATCGGTATTCGAAGTGGAGGGAAGACAGATCGGTGTGGCAGGACGGTTCGTACAGGAGCCGACGATACGCAAGAATCGAGAATCATGAGCGGGAACTGAAGTCTTTCCAAGGATCGCCAGTGGAGTATGGTTTTGATACTATCGCGTTGCCTTTCCTGATGCAGGTCTGTCAGATTGTGAAGACGGGACCGGGTTCGCGAATTTATAACACGACGGGGCTTGTATCCCTTTGCAGCTGCGAGCATCATGCGTCATTCTGCGGGCTTTGTCGCGAAGGAGCTCAGGTTTCATTAAATGTCCATTACTAGGACGACGCTTGCAATGCCACCTCGGTTGCCACTGAGATTGCAAAGGGTAATTACAATAAGAGGAGCAGTGATGCCAAGTTCGATGGGACTGCATTCAACTCGGGCGATTGGAAGATTTCGGAAGGTGTCGTCGAAGCATCACAGAATTGCATATACTCTCATGCCATATAAGAGGTGGACTTTGTGGCAATGCCACTTTTTGCGT
This sequence comes from Ramularia endophylla, assembly GCA_002116395.1. NCBI lineage: Eukaryota > Fungi > Ascomycota > Dothideomycetes > Mycosphaerellales > Mycosphaerellaceae > Ramularia > Ramularia endophylla. The sequence continues at coordinate 32,515 of KZ109909.1, read as the reverse complement.
GGTGAGCGGAGGTCTCCGGCGTCCATGAACTTTCCTACCCAGACTTTTGCTCGTCCTCAAACCGTACCGATCCATGGGAGGTGCTCAGATATATAAGTCTCCTGATCTTTTCCCAAAATGATCTACCATCTCTCTACATTACCACACTTGACAGGATATTCACACTTTGACTGGCTATTCACCGAGCTCACCCAACAACGATCCAGGTCCGACAAACCACGTTACACTTAACATTCCTTTCCGATTTGGGCCATCTGAGAGATCCTCTTGACTTCCCTCCTGATCAGCAAAGATATCCAAGAGAATTCTCTACAAGTACACACCTCCGACAGCACGATGTACACCCCACCCGCCCGAGGCGTAACCGTGGCCCTGTCCGTCATCACAATTGCTCTGATCTGCGTCATCTCTTGCTCTCCGCCCCCGGATGTCATATTCTCCATGGCCGTAGACGTAACCTTGTTCAACCTCCACACCATCTTGACCCTAACCGCCGGCACCCGCTCTCTCGAACCCGTGATTTGCCCGCGCTACCTTGGCTACATCGCCGACAACGAGTTCCACTTCTTGAGTGTGACGGACATGTACGGCCATATCCCGGACCAGTGGGTTGCCATTGCAGCCAATGGCCGACCCCAGCTCCATGGTAGCTCTGTTGCCACTACAGTCCTGTCTCCTTCTCAGCCGCTGAACCTCCTTGGTCGAAAACCATCGCGTCAGCGGAAAAAGCAAGTCGCATCTTTGGAGAGAGGAGCGGCTGAAAAGAAGGCAGCTATAGTCTACAGAACCCCGAAACCCCTGGTGTCCCTGAATGAGCTTTCGACATCTGTCTCTGTCTACTGTTCTTCGTGAATCGAACCCTCGATCAATAAGTAGTCGCTCTAATGCACGAGGTGTCTTATGCTAGGGCTTCGCCATCCACTAGCGACATTCAAATTTGCGGACCTAATGACGAGATATTTTGTTATGGAGAGGGTCACACACAGCAGTTGGCGATCTGGTTGCCGAAGCTTGCGGTGTAGAATGCAGAAAATGTAGGATCGTCGGCGATGGGGTATGCTGAGGTAAATAGGGGCAGTCGATGCTTGCGGAGAGCATCGATCTTCGATTTTAGATTGTTGATGCTGGCGTCGTGGTTGATGCGATCAAGGCTTCGGATGACGATTGGAAAAAAACATGGGCAAGGGCCTCTGCTGAGGGATTCCGAGTCGGAGGAGTCAGAAGAAGGATGGATCGTCCTGCTCATCGAGGTCGAAAGAACCATCAAAAGCTGAACGATCATGTGCACGATCTCGCTGTGGTGTAGTCTAAAACTCGTCAACTAGCAGTGTCGTGGTTCTTTTATAGCTGGTTGAAGTTCTCATCTGGTTCGTCTTTTTACTCTCTCTTGATCTTCTTGCTATCGTATCCCACGGAACAGCTCCTGACCCGACGATATTGTGATAGATGTCTTCAGTGGGCTGAAAAGTCTCGTCCTGGACAGTTTTGTTGGTACCTCTGGTGGCAGCCTCTCCCATTCGGTCTTCTTGGCCTTAAAATCCATAACATCCTCGCTTGCGTCTAGTGTGTTAATGAAAAGCCACGCATGGATAATATAGAGTAAAACGAATCATTATCTTTGTCTATGAGATCGTTTATATGCTTTTAGATGTGCTTCCCCGCGGCGTGCGGGCTTCGATCCCATTCCCACCTCGGCGTTGTTGTAATGAAGATCCTGCTCCTCGTTGAAGACTTGAATCTCGCCGTGGGTTTCAACGTACTTTGCTGCATCAACTTTCCCGGTGTTTCTGGCGGTGTAGGTTTCGTTATACCGGTCAATCCGGGCGTCGACTCGATCGGTGAATAAGCCTTCAATCTTACACACCTCGTTCTCTATGCTATACAGGGGTTTTATACCGCCAATCAGCGCTAGCCTACCGCAGTCCTCTATATCCGTGCTCGAGAGAGCCACAACATTACCTGAAGTGGGCATTTCCCCAAGTGAACCCCCTTTCTCGTAGCCGCCCTCCTGACCTCCATCTTCTCGAAGCCTCGCTCTCGATCCCTCGTTCCCTCATTCTCTTTTGGACCCCACAAGAAACGCCAGCTTAGCCCAGTTCCTCTTCGCCTGTATCCGAGAAACCCATAAAATCCCCTCATGTAAGCATTTCCCCATCCGAAACATTACTGCCATTGCCGCCCTGCAAACCATGTCCTAACACCCTATGATACTATCTCTCCGTTACTCTCCGCCAACAATAAAGATGTGATACTGCCAACCATTGCTTCATTAGCAAATTCCCCTGCTATGTACTATGACATAGGGAAAAAAGTATCAAAGAATCTTTGAATTGGTTTCAACCACGACAGTGCTCCTAGGTACTAATTTTCGCCTCCCTTTGCCTCCGCCATCGCAGTGTTCGTAGAGAAGCGGTGCTGCTTGATTGGCCTTTCTAGAACAGCCCGTTGGAAGGTCTGGATGCCGATGTCTGCTCCAGCGTGCCGCCAGTATGCACAGAAGTCGATGAAATTGTCCGGGCGGCAAAGGCCGTCGAAGCTGTGAATGAGGAGTAGAATGCGCTTGCCTGCTTGCATGATTGCTTGGATCGTATAGAAGAGCTTGTGTTGAGAAGCGTTTCTCAGTTGCGGTTCTATAGAGAACATGTTTTCGGCTTCGAGTTGTACGTTACGGACTTCGAGTTGTGCGACGCGGGCGCGGAGTTGTGCGACCTCATCAATCGGCTGTCCGTAGCCGTGGCCGTAGAACATCTTTGCTGGACGGTAAGAAGAAGACCCGTCGTAAAAGTAAGAAGATGAAGATGAAGTGGGACGGATACTAGTTTTCGCCTCCTTTTATCTCCGCCATGATCGTTCCAAGTCATCCTAGTCATATTTCTCATCCAAAAAGGTCCCTTTGAGATCCCTAAAGCGCTCGCTAAACGCCATGTCCAACTCATCGTAAGATCTGGCCGAGAGAGCAACATCATACCTGCCGCTAATCATCCTTATGTGAGCATAACATTAGGTAAAACAGCTATCCATAGCCGCCCCGAAGCATCCATGGATATGTACTCTTCATCCTACTGCTCAATTTGGTACCTCCAAGCACCGTTACCTCACCATAGCATTCCTCGCCACAATTTCTCACGAGCGACTCAAAGGGCGCTAGGAAACCCCTATTGGTAACAAGACCCCAGGTGAAATATCCCCATATGGCCGCCCAACAATCTCCATCTCGAACTACTTGCATGCCGCTCTCCATACTCAATCCTGGTTTCATACATCCAGAATACTTCAGCCTAGCATAGTAAGCGGAACACATATCCGAGAGAGCAGCATACTCACCCCAGTCGCATCTGAAGTGAGCAATTTTCCCAGGTGCGCAATCTTCACATGGCCGCCCCTTAACAAGTCACAATACCACTCTCCACTACGGAGATGATTTTGATACCTATACCCACCGCCAGCTTAGCACAGTCCCTCTAGATCGATATCCGAGAGAGCTACAAAATCACCTAATGTGAGCATAACCCTAAGTAAATCACCCACACATTACCGCCCTTCCATTCCTATCCCAACAATTTCAAACTCCGCTCTCTATTCAATACCAGTGTTTGATACCATTGACATTCTCTGTCTTAGCACAGTTACTAGAGGCATTAGAGGCATATGTCCGAGAGAGCCAAATCGTACCCCTAAAGTGAGCATTTTCCCTAAGTGAGCTACCCTTACAAACAAAGCTCATAGCCGCCCCTTGACGGCCATCTCAATATGCCAAAACCACACTCTCTACTACGAAGATGCCTTTGATACCTCTACCCACCGTCAGCTTAGCACCGTCCCTCAACATCAATCTTCGAGAGCTACAATCCACCCTTAAGTAAGCATAACCCCAAGCGAAAAAACCATCTCAAGACCGCCCCATAAGTATTTCGCAACACCCTTCCTCTCCATTACTCTCCGCTATCAATCGGGCTGTAATACCTCTACCCCCCGCCGTCCTAGCATAGCCACTTGTAAAATTTGTCCTCGAGAGCCAAAATATCACCACAAAGTGAGCATAATTCCAAGTGAAAGCAATCTCACATAACCGCCCCTTGACAACTCACAACACCACTCTCCGCTACGAATCAGCATCTAATACATCTAGAAAACGCCAGCCTAGCAGGGACATATTCAGTCCATCTCGAGATTCCAGGCCCTTTTTCCTCTTATTTTCCTCCTGTTTTCCTCTTCTCCCCTCCCAACACCCCCAAACCTCCCCCTAACCCCCTCCTATACCATCCAATCTCACACTTTGCTCTCCTCCATCAAAAGCCGTTTGGTACAGCCCCAGCTTACCACAGTCCATCGCAATTCGCAAGGAGAGACAAGACATTCATCAAGATAAACTTGATCAATTTCGACCGCTACAGTGCTCGTGGGTACTAATTTTCTCGCCTCCTTTATCTCACCATTTTCATCATTCCAAGTCATCCTAGTCATTTTTCTCGTCCAAAAAAAGGTCCTTTTCAGGGCCCTAAAACGCTCCCCAAACGCTCATTTTACGCCATAATCGCTCATTTTTCTCCAAAACTCGTCTCAATCCGCTCAAACTTTACCCAACCCCTTACTCCTCCGCTTCCGCGTAGCACCCCGACCAGCAGAAACCTCCTCCTCCTCCTCCATCTCCACATCCTCCACATCCTCATCCTCAAGCTCAACCCCCGCCAAACTACCCTCAATCTCGCCCACATCCTCACCCCCACCACCACCACCCTCCACCCCAACCTCCATCCCACCCTCCCCAACAGAATCCACAGCCCTCTCAAGTTCCATCTGCATCTGCCCCCCAGGCAAAACCTCAAACCCCCTCTCAAAAGCCACCCTCTCCATAGCCCTCAACTCCCTCAACTCCCTCTCAACTCTCCTCTTCCTAGCCGCCCGGCCCTCACCCAACAATCTAGCCGTATTAATAGCATTCTCAGCTCGAAAAGGATCGTGTATAGCCTTCTTATTGAGTCTCAGCTCATTCAGCGCTTGTAGAGCAGGGGAGCGACGGTAGGGGACTCCGTCTTTGGAGTGGGTTGGTAGGGAGGGGAGAGTGATTGTAGAAGCGGTGTCTCCGGTGGGAACTAGGACGCGGGGGGAGGTTGAGGAAGGGAAGAGAGGGGGAGCGGTGGTGGTGTCTTCTTCTGAGTCGGTGGCGGGTGGGGTGAGTTGGGCGCCGGCGACGGCGTCTAGAGACTCTGGGCTGGGGATGCCGGTCTCTTCTAGCATGACTGCGTCGTCTTCTGCTTGATCTACGACCGATTCGCCGTTGCCACCGCTCATCATGACTTGGTCGTCTTTGTAATCCTCGCCTGTAACCATTGCTTCGTTCTCCTTCTCCTGATCGTCATCCTCAAGACCATCATCAACCTCAAGAACATCATCGCCCTCCTGATCATCGTCCTCAGGAGCATCATCCTCAATCCCATCATCATGCTCCTGAGCAGCCGTCTCCTCCAACAAGCGCTGAAGATCATCACTCCCAACCACACTGGCAACATCCGTCAGGGTCTTCCTGTCAGTCTCAGTCAAAGCCTTTCCTGCTTTCTGCTTCTTAAGCATAGCGACATATCTCTTCCAAACGCCTTTTCCAAAGCGACTCTCAATATAGCCCGCGACAGCATCGATGCGACTGTTAGCCTTGGCCATGTTGCGAATGGCGTTGTCGATGTTGGCGATGATTTTGGGAGAAAAGGGGCGTTTGGAGGAGGATTTGCGGCGGCTGGTGGTGGTGCTGCGACGGGTAGTAGTGGTTCGCCGACGAGAGGCCTTCTTCTTTGTGGTGGTGGGGATAGGGGGAAGAGAGGTGGGGATGTCGGTGCTGTCGGATTCGGACTGTTCGTTGTTGCCCTCCTCGATGGGACGACGAGGAGGAACGGCGGTGTCGTGAACAGCAGTGGGTCTCCGACGAGATGGACGAGACACGTCGATATTGGAGCCGGCGGAGGATTCGCTCTCCTTGTCCCGCTTACTGTTGGACTTGCGGCCGGAGAGATTCTCGCTTCTCGTGCGCGTCATGCCAGATTGAGAGGTGTGCTCCGGCTTGGGTTTGAGGACAGATGATGAGCTCCCCCGCGGCGGTGAAGATGAGCGCTTGGTGAAGGTGACGGTCGTGGGGGCCGTCTTGCGGGCGGAATAGCTGCTCTTCCGCTTCTTGCAGTCCTCAATATCCTGCTCAATCTCCGTATTCTCCACCTTCCGCTTGCCCAGCGCCGTCTTGCTCTTGCTGGGCTCGACACTGGCGGACAAGGAGGGAAATCTCGCTTCGGTGCGGGCCAAACTGTCGGCCTGGCGCTGCTTGATCTCTCTCAGCCGCGCTGCTTTGCGCTCCTCCTTCTCTGCATATTCGCGCTCGCCTTGGTCGATCCAGCTCTGAGGGGTGTGTGGCTCAATCGCGTAGACGCTGCCTCGCCAGTGATATGAGCCCAGACCGTAGTCAATTTGGCCGTTCTCGTCGAGATTCGCGGCGGTTTGGAGACGGCGGGCTTCGCGGGCGTCGAGGTCTGCTAGTTCGTGTGTGGGGGACGGAGGCGCCTTGCCCTGGGCGCGGGCATGGCGCGTCGCTACCATATTGAGGTAGAATGTGCGGGGGAAAGGTGTAAGAAAGGTGGATGTCGTGAGGACGTTTGGCGTGTCGCGCGCGTGGAGAGCGCCTTGTGATTCGAAGAAGCTTGGACCACCCAGCTTCCAGGGACCGAAGTCCGGGGATTTTGTGAAACTTTGACAGCACCTCTCCTTCTTCCTCCATCTCCATCTGCATATCCACCTCCATTGTCTCCATACACCACCACAAACTGGTACCGCCAGACAGTCACTGCCCAGCACAGTTGGCTCAAGTCCAGTGGAGAGACGCTGCGACGAACACAACATGGCGTGGAGGTCAATGACTGCTCCCCTTCATAGCCAATCGTTCCCCTATTGTCGACAGAGCTGTCAAGATGAGAATTATTCACTGATTTTGCTCATCGGATCTGTTCTCTCTGCCATGTAACGAGCGACTCTGCTAATGCAAAGGCACTTAGCAGTTGGAAAAGCGACGATCGTCGAGAGGGAGCACTGTCAGGATGGCTGACACAAGTCTAATGACAAGTTCTCCAATTGAATAATTCTCATCTTGTCAGCCATGATTGTCGACATGGATATCTTCTCACACTCTCGGAATCACGGAACTCGTCAAAAGGGGGATTGCTCAGAAGGATCTCGATGCTCCCGGATGAGAACCGATGTCCAGACCTAGGCAACGTCCGGAAGAGAGTGGAACTTTGACAGCACCTCTTCGCCTCTGCCTCCATCTTCATCTCCACCATACTGTCTCAATACACCGCCACAGAATGGGACCGCCAGACAGTCACTGCCTAGCACAGTGGGCTCAAGTCCAGTGGAGAGAGGTTGCGACAAACACAACATGGCGTGCGATGAGTCTCCGGTCTGTCGGGAGGTTGGCCTTGTCGGCTTAGGCATGTTCCAACATCCATTCAACAAAGGTGACACCGGTCCCCGATTGCCACCAGTTGTTAACGTGGAGAATGAGGATATCGAAAGATGCCTCAGGGAATTGCGACTGTTTTTCTACCTCCTTTGCATATCCAACCACCGGCGAAGTCATATCCGTAAAGACCTCCGACTGGGAAGGAAATGATGAGCGTTAGGAGGTATTGAACGGAGTTCCACCAGGTGTTTCTGTCTGGTGTGTACGTTGGGTAGTGCCTCTTCAAGTCGGAATAAGCGCCTTTCACAAAAGATTCAAGCGCTTTCGCCGGAACGTCCACTTTGAATACACGTTCAATGGAGTGGACGGAGTGGTTGCGGCGGTTGGAGGTCAATGACTGCTCCTCTTCCTCGCCAGTCGTTCCCCTATTGTCGATATTCCCGTATATCTTCTCACGCTTTCAAAATCAGGGGACTCGTCAAAAGGCATTGCTCAGAGGGACCTCGATGCACCCGGATGAGAACCGACGTCCAGGCCTAAGGTAACGTCCGGAAGAGATTGCAACTTTGAGAGCCCCTCTCCATATTCCTCCATCTCCACCCTCCCTATCGTCCCGATACACCGCAGTGCAATGGTAATACCAGCAGCTGACCACCGAGCACAGTCTCTGCCAGTTCACCAGAAAGAGACCGCGACCGCCACAACGTTTGCGCGAAGACATCTCCGATTGCTCCTCTTCTTCAGCAGTCGCACTCCTATTGTCGACGCCCATAGCCTCGGAATCATGACAGTTCCAGGAATGAATGGGTCGCTTTGGGACGCACGTCTCGTTTCCAATGTTGTACGGCATACGAGCACAGAAGGAAGTCGTAAAAAGGCGTCCCTCAGAAGAAACTTGATGCTTCCCGTCGAGAATCGACGTCCAGGCGTCAGGCAATCCCAGCAGCAGCAGCGACAACACATTCTCATAACAGTGAGTTGCGGTTCCCACCGCACTAATCAGCTTGAGATGTCCGGAAGAGAGTTCGAGATCTCGACAGCACCTCTCCTTCTCTCTCCTCCACACATCCTCCTTATCGTATCGAATATCTGCTGCGCAATCGGTCCCGCCAGCAGCATACCACCGAGCACATTCTCCGCCAGAGAATTCGTGACGAGTATGGAAGGGTGCAACATGTGGTGTAGGTGCCAGCATTGCGTGGACAGGAGCATAACCGCAAGAGCGGTCGAGATTGAGGATCACGCAGTGAAACCAGTCAACCTTTTACACCTCTCCTCCCGTCGACGAGCGACTAGGCCATTTCAAAGGCTTCCACTGCGGTCAAAGACAGTGTCTCCATCGAGAAAGCGGCCGCAGGATCGTACCCGGATCTTCAAAGAGAAGAGCTTTTCTTGAACAATATTCATCGTGAAGGTCGACTTTCGCTCCGTTCTCCAATGAGAAGTCCAGAAGAGATAACAAAGTCACACCATTACTTGGACAGGACAACCATCCATCATTGCACGCAGTCGTCCCATTGTCGACTTTCACCGCTTTTCCTAGGAATTCTCCGTTTATAAAGCCGGCCGGAAAGGGTGTGCAGTCTCTGATTTTACATGGGGGAGTAGCCCGATGGTATTCCTCCTGGCGGAAAGCCTCAGAGCGCCGATATTGTTTTGGGCATCTGAAATCTTGGCAGCACTTTTTCCTGGGTGTATTGCCCCCATCTTCGCTTTCTTGTCTTGCTATGTCGCCGTGGTCTGAAACCCATTGAAGCTGATTGCTGTGCACAGTCTCGGACAGATTCTTCGAGAAGGGCACTGAAGGCCGCAGCATTGCGATGAGACAAACCCTCCCATTTCGTAGGCTCACCATTGTCGACATGTACCAATGCTCACCACTCCGGGAATCATGGAATCGCCTCAAAGCCGCTGTTAAACACAGCATCTTGCGTATCCAGCCGGGAAAAAAAGTGCCCATGCCTTAATTCTGCCCGAAATGAGATCTCAATGCAGCCCCACCCCTTGCGCCACAAAGAAAGATGAATCGACAAGGATACTTTCATGAGGGTACGACAGTCATAGGCTTCAGGGCTTGCCAGTACTGGCTGGCGTCTCCCCTTGACATCTAGGGATGTTTCCCCATAGCTCTCGAGACTTTGCAGTGATTTGCAATGGCCAGAATGAGCTGTTTTTTTCCGATAGATAAGTCGCGAGTACAACAACTCCAATGCTGCATCTGCGAAACACTGGACTCCTTGAGTCAGGTCCAAGTCCAGGTTCCATGGCCAGCTCGCTTCTGAACTCGGGTCGCAACTTCGAGCAATTGGTCGAAAACATGTCTTGCTCACTTCATGACAGCTCCCTCCTTCATCCTCATTCCAGTTGATTGCCTCGATCATCCGCTGTCTGAATGACAACGCCAGAAAACAACTGCCTGGCACCGTCTCCGACAGATCATCTGAGAAGAGCCTTAAGCGGCGTAGCGTTGTACAACAATGACCAGGCACCTGACCTCCCAGGGTGGAGTGGATAGTATCAATTCAGCTTTCTCCGCCCAGGAAGGAGATGCGCTATAGCCAGGAATCTGCGGATGCTTGAGATCATTCCCAGTCTTCACCGGATCTCGAACCTGGACGGGACTTGTTTATCAACTCCGTCTCCACCTTGTTGCCTCCATCCTCTGCAATGGCATGGAAACAGTCAGATGATGAACTGTCCTGCTAATTGAAAAGAGATATGGCTGTGAGGGGCACAATTTTGCGGACGGAGGTCCAAGACTGATACACAGTCTCAAAAGCTGTCAATATGAGAAGGCGCTACAGAGGACTCTGTTGTTCTAGTCTCTGTAGCACTTCTCGAGAAGAGCGATGAAGGGCGCATCATTGTGTGGAGCGGGCCGTGACATCTCATCATGCTTCTGCACTTCAATGGACCCGCTTCCTGGTGTCTGAGAAGTCGTCGTGTATTCAGCCAAGAAGCCTGGGAATACCAGGTCATTTGTTGCATTGACTTTCATAGTCTCTTCGCCGCACGACTTGCTGTTGTCTCGACACCACGCAGTAGGATGTCCGGCGCGATCTCTGCCAATCAAGCTGAAAGGAGACGATGAGATCTGGGACTATTCTCTGGAGGTCCGTGAATGAACCGCCAGGTGTCCATCGTTGCCAAACTCCAGCAAGGCACCAACTATAGCCTGCTGCCAGCGACGTCGCGGGATGGTGTTGTTTTCGTTTGCTCTGATCTGGTAGTCGGCGGTCCAGTCAGCGGAGTTGTTCAAGAATGATGCAGCATCATCGTCCTCGGCTTGGGATTGTCGTCTCGCGGACTGGTCAAGCTGAGTTGGCGTATTTCAACTGTCGCGAAAGTGGCCCAGGGCATCCGGCTGCTTCTGAATGCTTCAATGCCACCGTCAAATTCTCTCGATCTCCCGCCATGGACTGCGATGTAGAGAATATCTCAACTGAGCACAATCTCCGCTACTCTAAAAGAGAAAGAGACGTGAGGTCATGACCATGATCTCCCATCCTGCTTCTCCGCTACCCCCTTATTGTGGCCGGTTGTCGCCGCTCCGGAGTCGTGGAATGCCGACCATGTCGCTTTTGAGTGGAGCTTCTGTGTCGGGCTAGATGAGCGAGATATGATGAGACAGCTTTGGGTGTTCGAAACCGCGGGACCTGTCCATGACTTTTCTCTGCCTTCTTCTCTGCACGAGCTGCCATCGTGACGATTCTCCGCCATAGAAGGGAACCGTGGGATGATGACGGCTCGGCATTGCGTAGAGATAACACTGGCATCACGTTCTTTTTCTCCGCCGTCTCCTGATCAGCTTCGAGGGAACTAGAAGACGATTTCAATGGATGTTGAGTCCAAGTCCGGCATATTTGGTCGATGATGTGCTGTGTTGTGTGCGCCTGATTATTTGCAGGAACCATCGCCACAGTTTGAACAAGTCGTTCAGTTGTGGCTGTAACCTTTTGGCGGAAGCCGATGGCACAGCAATGGAGTGCAAAGACTCTCCGTTTGCGGTGGCCTCGTGGACTTCGTCGGCCGCTGGTGCTCTTCGCGGCTATGACTCCTTCAGGCCTGCTTGTCCATATCTCGCTGCGTCAATAACCTGCACCAGGATTTGTTGAGAACTTCGTATCTTCAAATTCACGGTGTGGGGCATGGGATGCCTCCTTCTCCTCCTGTCAGCGGATGCCGCTAGAGGGATTGAAGCTCCCAAGCCTATCTTGTTGTCTGGACGCCACACCATGGAACTCCTCGGTGCTCTTCTTAGCCGGCAGCAAGCCAGACGTTCGTTATCTAGTATGGTCCTCGCCAGGCCGATCGAGAAGAGAAAAGGGTCATGGTCTCCGCTTTCGTTCCGCAATATCTTCGATGTTGCGGTCGTTCTCCGCCAAGGATCACAGCAGTCAGAAGAACGTTCGGCGCTCTACTCGGGACTGTTGAAGTCGATTGGGCGAGGTGCTTTGCAATTGGACTCGCCCGCCATGACAACGTTAAGGTCCACACCATCCTCGCGATAAACTTGATCATTCGGGACTCAAGTGTAGATGGTCATCGATGAGTCGAGACTAGAGCTCAAGAAGCCGTCCATTCCTGCCAGTCTTAGTAGGTGGAAGCTAGAGCTTGAGAAGCCCTCAAATCCTGCCAGTCTCGCTTCTCGATATGAAACAGTCCATACAGCATCACGCTCCTCACTTTCTCCCGCAGGAGCTCGACCATCTGCTAATCGCTTGATGGCATCTGGGCGTTTCGGCCGAAAGCCACCGATGTCAATTCAAAATGGCTTAATGAGACGATGCTCATGTTGGCGGCTCTACGCAGCTTGCTTCGAACAGAGACGTCGATGTCTTCGAGATGCTCTTGCGAGGGACCAAGGCAAGCGAGATGGAATTATCGCCATTGTATGTCGATTGATGGCGGCATCAGGCCTCAGTCGTAACGTCCACTCCTGTGGCGGAAGCTGAACGAGACCTGCTGACGAAGAACAGTGTACATGAGGGTTTCCCCTAGAGCTTTTCACTCATTCTTCATCGGGGATTCCATGCTGCCCGATCGAATATTCCTGCAACACAACCTCTGTTGTACTCGGGATTGGAAAGAAAAGTTCCTCGAAATGATGGAGGTCTTGTTGCTCTTTGCACGACGACTTTCGAGAAAGCAGCGTTGTAGATTAACACGTTGCGACGCGGATGGTACCCCCTCGTACTTCATCTCCGCCTTGCGCGGCCAGCTTGCGAGTTCTTCCTTGATCTCCATAAGGCTAGAGGCATAGTGTCACTCGTGGTCGTCCTAGAAGTTCGGTGTCAAGACAGGCCTTTGAGCACCTGCCAGCTTGTGCTTTACACAGTCTGCGGCACGACCAGCTAAACGACAAGTGAGAGGACGGCTCCAGATGTTCTGAGACTGGCTGTATGGCCGAAGTGTCTACTTCATCTGGCGGGAGTTGATGATTGCGTCTCTCACAAGGAACCCCGAGGAGCTTCGAGAAACAGGCAAGGTATGGTCTACCTTTGCGACAGGATCGTCGCCTTGGCGCTTCCCTCCCAATCTGCATTCTGCGCACTGCGCTCGGTGGGCCTACCCCTCCTGATGGAAAGTATTGGTATGGACCGTTTCTCGCCATTGCGGAGCAATCTGTAATGCTCGACGGATTGCCTCTCGGGACACTCGGCGCGAGCAAGCCCTCCTTGCGGACAGCATGACCGCAGGTTGATACGCTTCAGCATGGTTGACGGTCCCAACAAAGTGTTGGCCTCGCAGGGTTGTCTTCTTGGCGACCGAACAGCTGCGGAACCGCTGACATTTAGAGAAGATTGGTTTTCGTGGTGTAGTTCTTCATCTTCATTCCTGTTGTGGGATGTGCGCCTCCGTAGACGAATCCACGAAAAAGGACCAAAAGACCACCAGTTGCTGTAGTCTCTGTCGGGGTCAATTGGCAGAGCAACGGAAAGACAACTCCATGTTTTCAGGTTGGCTGTATGCCAGTCTTCCTCATGATACAGCCTTGGAGCAAGCATGACTGTTATCTTTCAGTTTTGACGGCCAGTCAGACCCTCAGCATGCCCAGATTAATCCGGGAACGATGCCAGGAGGTTAGAGGTCGTAGACTTATTTCAGGAGCTCTCCTTGCTCCTTACTGTTCGTACCGTCTCATCCTCAGGGGACTGAAGCTCAGCATAATCCCGGCCATGACGAGCAGGAGAAATCAACCTTCATCCAATAGTGAGTGAAAGAACAGCCATGGTACCCGCCGACTGCCCGAAGAGGCCGTATGATCTCATGGAGTCCCGCACGGCAGATTGTAGCAAGACGTACAAATTGGGCGCCCTGAGTCTCTGATCAACAGCTTGGTGCGGTGGTTAGATGTCGTTCGCTCCAATACCGTCATGGGGAGTCGAATCAAGCAGTCTAATTTTCGCATGCTGTCAAGTCACCATGACAGGCTTGCTGATGCGTATGCAAGCTTTCCGCCTCAGCGACATCTACCGTTTCGTGGCTAGATACTGTGCCCGGATGGCCAGCAGATTGCGCACCCTTTAGCTGCATGAAAAGACGGTCCTTCGAATCCCAGTTTTGTGTCCTCACAGAAGTCATGAGTGCCAGGTGAGGGTATCCTTGACATGTTTTGTCTAGCTTTTCGATCGTAGAGACTGTCCAGGGTGGCAGCAGTCCTTTGCTTTTCCGGCGAGAAGAGAACAAAACCCACCGAATTATGCGTCCATCACGACAGCTGGAGGATATTCCCAGCGATTCTGCGGCTTTTTGTCGCTGACAAGGGCTGCTGCTGCTGGTCGGGAGTAAGAGACAATGACACATGCTCCGAGAGGGAGACATTCTTGCTTGTCGCTGAGAGTTGGCCGAAACAATGCGCTGGAACGCGTGGGTGCTACTTGAGGAGTGCTGATTTGCGTGTGTACAAACCGGGCGGAGAGTGAATACAAACCGGATGGGAATGGAGCATTGCTCAGATGCACCCCAATACCTAATCCATTGTGCTGCACGAGGAGGATCCCTCCCGCTGCTAATGGCAATGCAAATGAAGTGCTGCTTCAGTCTGCCAGGCGCGCGTGCATCTCGAGAAGGGCTCAAGCGTTGATTTGAGTGCTGCTGGTCTTGTTCCTTTGTTCTTTGGCAGTTCAGCGTCTCCCGGCGCGAGGTCAGAGGCTGTGTAGCGAGTACTAGCCACGCCTATGCCGTTTCTTTGTCCTTGCTGGTTGTACTCGCCTGAAATCTCGAGGACTTGAAGCCAGCACCTGGAGCTCGAGATTCCCGCTCGTGGGCATTGGTCCTCTTACGCTAGCTCGGTGTGCGGTCAGAATTGATGTGCGTCGATGAGAATTCGGCGCAAAGACGCGCTTTCGCAGTCTACCGGCTGGGATCCAGTGAGGGTTATGATGAAAAAGTCATGGCGGAGATGCTGCAAGAATCGTAGGGTTTGCAGCAGATGAAGTTGTCGCAGAATCACAGCTTCACTGACTACTTTCTGGACGCTGGTTGTCGCAGCATTCGCGCTGCTCGATGGGTTGAAGCTCGAGCTGTCCATACCATCACGATGATTGTGGTATGCTGGTGAAGTTTCATCGCCGCAGCCGGGCTTGGGAGCGCTGAGTGAGGCGGAGGAAAGAAGGTGGCGAACACCTCCCATGAAGTTGTGAAAAGTATGTTGCCCGTGTGTTCTGTCGTGGAGGAGACTGTTTGGAGAGGTGATGGTGTGGAAAACATCCTAGCG
Organism: Ramularia endophylla; assembly: GCA_002116395.1. NCBI lineage: Eukaryota > Fungi > Ascomycota > Dothideomycetes > Mycosphaerellales > Mycosphaerellaceae > Ramularia > Ramularia endophylla. The sequence goes on along the minus strand of KZ109909.1, from coordinate 17,357 downwards.
CTGGTTGGCAGAGGTCTTCTCGACGCCGCGCCGCTGCTGAAGGCGAGAATGTTGTTGTTCTTGCCTCGCTGCCGGATGAAGTCAAGCTGGTCGTCCTCGGAGCTGGACTGTGTGCGCGATGAAGAATGATTTCTCAAAATCTGTAGGGAAGGCGAAGATGGTGGTGCGGAGTTGCGCAATGCGCGTGGATCGGAAAGGAGGTGGCAAACCGGACTCGAGCGGCTGAGCTGCAATGTTGTGAAGGAATATCGACCTCTACGAATCAATGTCAGCTCACGTCGTACTTCGAAGCTGCTCGCGCAGTCCTCCGAGATGCTGCTACTGCTCTCCCTGTTGGTGCTGTTTCGTGGTTAAGCTCGGGTGCACCTCTCCCAGGAGCCAGCCTCGAGAATTGAATGCTGAAGGAGGCTGTCCAAGCGTAGTCTTCGTTCTTTTCCAGCTGTATGCTGTTATGGGGTGGGCTGCATCGAACACCCTACCCTCGCGGCGTAATGTTTGGAGGACGGGGCCGTAGCCGTTGTAACGAAGCTGGAGCTGATGATGGGGAGCAGGTCTTTTTTTCATGTTTGCACCAGCAGCACTTCCTAGCTTCGCTGCAAAAACAAGCAGCATTCCCACACATCGCCAACCCGCACCATCAACATGGACAACACAGACATTTCGTCCAAGGCGCCATCGCCGCCAACAAATCCACGCCATATCTGAAGCGTTCCTTGTTATACTACGGATGCAACGGTTGATTCGGCCTTCAACGCGATATGGCGAGACTCCACGCTGACTGCGTCCACTTGAAGATTCTGGAAGGCAAAGAGCGACGTATGGAACGGCGCATCACGAAGGAGGTCGAATACATGGTGCGCTTCTCTCAGTCTTCTACAATGACAGGAGCCGTAACGCCGAGGATCTCACATTCGCCAACGCGCATTGCTTTCCAGCTATATCGCCATCACGTATAGCTGTCTCGTAGTCCGAATGGACAGAGCTTGCAGACAACTAGCAGCAGCAAGCCACGGCGTACGCAATGGTTTATCTTTCGCTTTCGGAATTCAACGCGATGATGGCTGGACACCACGCCGACTGGGGATGGACGATGCAAGTCTCGCAACGCAAAGAGCGCACCCCAGAACTGTTCATCGCCCAGCAGGTCCAATGCATGGTACGCTTCGCCGAGTCTCCTACGACAGGCCGCCGCTACAAACAAAGCCACGGACGCGAGAGCCTACGTCTAACACCTTCCAGACTCGGACTTAACATGCGAGATGGCGCCCTCCAAGAACCCCAAAACGGCCAGGGCTTTTTGACAAGGTCATAGAGCTGTAAGATCAACCTCTGCTCCGTCAATCCAGGACAACGTCAAGCTTCCGAGGCTTCTGGAATGGGCCGCAGCTTCTCGGCGCCGCTCAGTACCCCCAGAACCAGAATGGCAGCGACCAACGCCTCAGTAGATCCACCGATGCTCCTCTTCCAGGCAATCAGAACCCTGGCATCAGCCATGACCCGTACTCGCCCAGCAAGTGGCGCCCAAAATAACAGCCTGCTGAGATCGCTGCTGAGATCGCGGCATGTGCCCGGGAGCGAACTTGGGCGCCGCCAGTTGAGGAGGACGACCTCGAGGCCAACCGCCACAGAAACGATTGATCCTCAGGACAGCTAGAGCAACGCGCAGAGACGCCGAGTCTGTCTTCTAGGCCTAGTCACTAGTCCTCTGATAGTCATCATCTTAACAACGAGAAGAAAGAGAAAGTCACTGGGCAGGGGAGGTGAATAAATCAGTGCTCAACGAACTCGACATCATCGCAGACATGTGAGTAATGCCTGCAATCCGCGGCATGTGGCTGGCATCATAGCTGACCAATGAAGGATCTGAGAAGGAGATAGGATTACCCCGAGAGCGCAGGAGAACAACTTTCCTCAGCAAAGCCGCTGTCGGTGACAGAATCTCCCCTGCGTGAGTCTCAAATTTTTCTCGCCTACTAGGACTGAGCTTGTAGCTAATACATTTGGCATTCACAGCATTGGGTGGATCTGCTAGACAGCCAGGTGGAGTACTGGAAGGGCGTCTTTCATGCGCTTTTCTAGCGTGAAGTATCCGTCGCTGCCTCGAACATGGGCAAATTGCTCTTTATAGCAGAGCAAGTTACCGTCACGTGCCTAGCTCCAGACGTCCTAGCCGGCGAGTTACTCTGCCACATGCCGGCACTCCGCGACGAGATAAAGCTTCATGCTAGCGGGTCATGATGTGGGCTATTTAAATGGAGGATCGGGGAGAAGGGATGGCGATAAGAGGTGGCGCTTGCGTTGTCAGTCCACTGTTGATACCTTACTCTTTGTCGATCAGGTAAAGTCATTCATGTTTGTCCGAATACGCTCTCAAATCGATACCACATCGGGACTTTGCGTGTATGAGGTCAATATGTCCCATCAAGCAACCACAGAGTATACAGACTATCCCGAGGGTCCCTGCTGCAACGATGATCTCTCGCCCACGGAACAGAGACGACGCCAGAACCAGCCGGGTTGCTACACCTTCTATCTTCCCTTTCGACTCTAAGAGACGTCTTGATCGAGCTTCCAACACCACCACTACGACATTTAGGCGGACAACCTTACAGCACATTCACACGCAGAATGCCGGACGATTATCGTACGATATGATACCAGGCAAAACGGATGCAAAATCCGTAACTCGTCAATCTTTAGGCTTGCCGTTGGTTCTGGTCGATGCGCCTCGAGCATCGGATTCTTCTCGTCTCTACAAAGCATTCAGGTAAGGAAGAAGAGTGGTCAGCTGCCTGGAAGCCCTCCTGGGCCTAAGGATCCGTAAGGAGGCGTCTTGGGGGCAAGATGTTCAAACTAACGAAGCCAACCGCCTATAACTTCTGAGTTCAACAGGGCCAGAGATCCTCCGCGCTTCCAAAAGGGAAGAAGGAATGGTTTATCTTGGAAGGTCAAAACGCTAGAGGCGGGTGCTCGGGGGAAAATTTGGGCTTGTAAACTCTTGTCGATGCGAACGACACGGTAATCAACCGAGTTGTCAGAAAAGAGACGGTGGCGTATGAAATTTGGGAAGACTGGATTTATCCATATTCCTGGCACGGTGACACCTCTGATCTAAGTTTTTGTGATCGGTGTGTCCCGCTAGAGTTCTATACGCAAGACCTTGTTTCCAAAGCCGGAGATTCCCATGCGATGAAGCTTCTCGCTCCTCCGCAAGTTATGTAGGAGGAGTTGAAGTATCGGCTATGTTGGGAACATGCACCTTACGGCGACGTGAACGAGCTAATCAAGCTGCACGATGACAATGAAGAGCCCGTCCCAGAGACATTTCTGTGGCTGGTTCTTCAGGCATTGGCTACGATCGCTTTGATTATGGAACAGGGAGATCTCAAGAGGAAAGTTGAAGAATGGTCAGGGATTGTACACTGCCATTTCAAGGCTGCAAGTCTCTTCTTAGGTATGCCAGACAGGAGATACTATAGACAGTGGATGAGAAACGAACAGCCTACGACCCACAGGCACAATATTGAAGTGTCTGCCGTAGTTATGGGGGCCTCTAATTGGCGTTGTGAACACTGCTGACGCTCTTGTACTTGTTCGCAGGTACTCTACATTACAATGAGTTTACCCCTTTCTTCCTTCCCCCTTTTTGATAGCCACTTTACTAACCATCTCCAACAGGCTCGGATACTTCTATCTAGCCTTTTTCTACAAGTAACGAAGACGAAACAAACCCTATATGGTGATCAACCCGCGGCACGGAAGGCCCTTTCCCACCCGAGCAGCTACTCTATGTAGACAGCATTACGAAAGAATCGATAGGAGTAAGTATCACCTCATCCCGGAGCTTGGCTACACGAGTAAGAAAATGCTTTCGGCTAAACACTACGAATCTACAGAACACTAAAAAGATTCTATCGCCTGCTAACGTATACGGCCTCGCTACCATCGTGTTCCGACTTATGGAATAGGTGCAATTTATTGGTGAACAGCCGACGTGGGAGGACAATGACCCCGTGCCAGGGAGCTTCAATCCTGAACCTAGAATTCAAATTCGATGATGAGAGCAGAAGACTTTACGATGGACGCCTGGTCGATCTCATCGAGCGTTGTATTGCGTTCGACCCACAGGACCGACCAAGGCTAGCCGAATTGATTGGACCGTGTAATATTAGACTCCGCGGGAGAGACTCAAAGGAAGAGAGAGACATAAAGTGGATGGGATGGAGGATACTTTGTTATTGCCATAAGAAGAAGTGAATCGTAGGTAGGCATCGAGATTGTATGGCGACGAACTAGATAGTCAGGGCCGGAGGGTTCAGCGTGATACTGATGTAGAGATGGAAAATGCGTAGTCAGAACTGTCAACATGATGTTCATTCAAGGAGGTGGTTTCTTTTCGTAGCCGAGAGAACGATTGTAGAAGCCTCCTCGCTATGCAGACAACTCTTTTGTGGATACCGAAAATCTTTGGACTAGCAAAGGCGTTCATCAATGGTGGAGAGGCCAGCAAAGTCAAGTAACTTCAGTGTGGAATCTTAACTATGTATCATTCAAGAAGAACAGTTTGTAGGTTCAAGAATGAAACAATCTATACCGTTGGATCTACATTGTAAAGGTCGTAAATATGGAAAGGAAGCAGATTTGGCAAGATCTTGCCACACAGCTCAGAGATGCTTTTGCTTACCATCACATCTAACAAGTTACAAGACATACAATGAATACATACCAGTTTACAAGACGCACGAAATTGCATACTCGTTGCAGCAGTGATACATGCTACCCCAACCCTAACCCTAATCAGTTATCGCACAATCGCACGAGAGCAGCTCAGCAGCAGCATGCATTTTTGACTTGGATCGACATGGAGACCCGGCACGTCTTCTCGTTGAACCACGTCACAAGTCCTCTCAAGTTTCCCCCAGACCTGACATCGCCTTGCCTTACTTACACATATTCCCAAACACAATGTTCAACAACAAACCAAACAAACCCCTACAACCAAGACAAGCATGGTGGTTCCGCACAGACATCTTCATTGCTTTGCAGATCATCCTCGTCGTCATTCTCATTCGACTCGTAATCTTTGCTAGAGAGTCGACGGATCCTGCTCAGCGTGAAGTTCCGGCTCTTTTTGTCACCAAGTTCGCGGCGTTGATGCTGATTTCACTTTGTTTGGCGGTGCAGATTCTGGGTGGGCCTTGAAATTGCAAGTGCGGAGATATGTGCAGGTCCTCCCATTGCTCGGAGGAATCGGCGGGCATATCGGTGAGGTTCTGATGCGATACTGAGTTCGGGCCACACGGCGTTATGCTCGGAGGACTCCAGGATAATGGACGCAAGAAGGGAAGCGTGGGAGAACATTCTAGATTGTGTGAAAGCCTGCGGACATATCTTGCAGCGGAAGAGGAAGGTCGTGGAAGTCGAGCATACATGCTCCCAGCATTGATGGGTAAGTATAAGGGCGGTTTGCATGGCCGAGATTGAGGCCAACAGATACAGATGAATAGATGTCTCTCGGCAACTTGATGGAGGCTTTGTGAGTGCTTCTGTGAATCTCCTTTGCGACTCGGGTCCAACTTTAATCTTCAAGACAGGAGGCCAAGGTATGCTCTGGAGCATGAGTTGATGGCAAGGCTTGGCGACATATGCAAACCAGTGACCGATTCTACCTGAAGACCAAACGACTCTCACTACATTCACCATCGCAAGACAAGACTTGCGGGACCGTGCTGACGATGCTCTGGAGCATAGGGCAAGGTAGGATCATCGGAGCTGTCGAGGGAAGGCTTTCAAATTTCTGCTCTTGACTTCGGTGAGGAAAAACTTGCCTTGGACGATCCTCATCTCGACAGCTCCAGTCATCATGGGTGACAGTTTCCTGTTGGAATCGCTTCTGAAAATGTGGACAAGGGGAGCCAAAATGTGCTCTGCAGCGCTGTCAGAATGGTAACAGTCGACTACGTTTGACCCACGCAGTATCGACAGGAGCACCGAGGTAGGAATTTCGGGTGACGTTCCCCTGTGGTTGACTGATAAGTCCCCTTCGGAGCCTGGACTGGAGGAGGAGTCTGTGCAGGGAATCTAGAAGCCCGAGTGCATTGCATATGCTGAGTAGAACTTTGTTTGCTTCCTTTGGTGTTCTTTGGTTTCTCCTCGTCGGCCTCGCAGTATGAACATGAGCCCCACGATAACGGCCCTCTATGGTGTATCGCAGTACTCTCTGCAAGTTTGATATCATTTTCCAGCCGCTGCTCGAATCTTGCAGCGAGCTCAACATTCGCGAGCTCAAGATTTTCGATGCGGGCGGCTTCGATGGCGGCATCAATGCGTCTTGGTTTATCAGCTTCGCAGTGTCGACATGAACACCAAGGCAGCAGTCGCTGGTGACGCATTGCCTCGGTCTCTTGTCCTGGCTCTTGAAGTGCTGCTGCGGTCTTTCCTGGCGCAGTGGGAAGACCACAGGATGAGCTGGGTGTTACTACTGCAAGATCATTACCCGAAACACCTTTTATCCAATGGTAGCCGCTAGGTGCAGTAGCGGGAGACGCCTGGATCTTGTGCATGGCTCTGTGGTGGTAACGCAGGCGCTTCATAGCTCGGAAATCGTGCAGTAGTTGTCGTTTCTCAACCAGCGACATAGCAATCCTCTGGTAGGGGCTGTCTGCCTTTGCTGGGGAGTTGGAGCAGATTGTTGAGCTTTCACCAGTTGGAAACTTCGCTCGAAACATGAGTTTCACATAGTCTGGTAGGTTTCCCAAGCTCCAACATCTGGTTGCATTATACCAAAGAATGCCACAATTCTGTTCTTCTCGATTTGCTGCATAAACGAGTCGATGATGCTCCCACATCCTCGCTCCCGAGAGCTCGGTAGCTTGCTGGTATGAGGGCAGGTCATCGCCAGCCATCTGTGACATTGCTGCGATTCTCTGGCTTTCCTCTGCGAACACTTGGCGGTGGGCTTCTTTGGCAGATCTCTCGCAGGCTTCTGCTCTGTTGCAGAGAGGAACCAGCTTCTTGGAGTATAAATCAGGATCAGACATGTCGCACATGTAGGCTGCGTCCAGGAATGCTCGAACGGCGCGGCGATAGTCCTCCACAGCTACTTGATACGAGCTCAATGGCGTTGGAGCAGGGTCTTCAGCTGTGACAGGGCGTGCTGTGTCAATTGCAGTCTTGTCCTGCATTGACTTCTCTTTCGCAAACTTTGCGTCGGAAATTGCATTGTTTTCCGGACTGGCAGAGCGCCTCAATCTGCTTGTAGTTTGTCCCATGATGTGAAAAGTGCAGAATGGTGTCCTCCAAGGGGCGATGTCGATCTATCTCAATTGTGCTGAATGGCAGGTCTGATGGGAGACGGGAAATGTCGGCATCATGGACATTGAATCCAATCTATAACTATGTCAATACATGGATTGTAATCATAAGTTTCGTGGAACGTCCAAAGTATACTCAGATACTACCTCTGGTTCGTAGACCTCTTCACCCTGTATACTTCATACTCAATAGCCACAACTCCATCACCGTCCTCGCCAACAACAAATCTCCCTTCTGCTACCCAGACTACACTTTCAACCCACTTGAACTCAGGATCACTCGTCTCCATGATCGGTGTCGCGAAAAGCTCATGGTCCCCAATCTGAGTCGTCTTCGCGTCCGCGGTCTGCAGGAGGCAAGGTAGGACTTTCTCATCTACGACGAGAATTCCATCGTAGTGGACGTAAATCGCATGTCCTTTCGGCGTTTTAAGAATCAGACGAACGTTCAGATGACCCGTGTTATTAGGCTCGAGCTATGCTTGTCAGCAAATATAGCCTCACATGAGTGGGTCGTGCTTACGAGAAACCAATCACCGCTGCCTGGTAAGACTTTCGCTTCCAGTCCACTCCCTCTGAGAAACCCGCTGGTCAAAGGTACAATAGTGCGTTGCGGTCCGCCAAGAACTTGTTTGACATTGGCGACTTCCTTTGCAAAAACGGCACGTAACGTGAAATGATGTTGCAGGGTTGGAGGCATGCTTGCGGTCGTGAATCTGTATTCGCGAAGGAGGTATTGAATTCTTGATACAATCTGCTGCGAAGATATTGCTGCTGTTGATTGTTCGATTAATTGTTCGAATGTATGCTCCGAGTGGTCGAAGTCGTTATATGAGAGAATCTCCTCACCTACCATGCGCTGACGTCGCCTCATCTTTTCTCTCTGACGTCGATGGTGCCATAGTGAGAGCTTTGCAGCTAAGCTATGTTGGTAGCTATCTTCCAAGGATGTCCTTACTGGGTATACCATGACCATGACTTCGGCTTGTCATTCTGACTCCGAACAAGGTCCGGGAGGGCTTGGAACTGAGTGAGCAAGCGAGGTGTTGAGGATCTTGAGATGTGCCGCCTACGAACGATACAGCCGAGTGCGGTCAGACGGGCAGGCCTTACCAGATACGCTCCACTCGACAATGCCAATCATTGACGCTGTCATTCAGCGTCTTTGTAAATCACTGGACGCCATGCCGAAGGTGCGAGACTTCGCCTTCTCGTGAGCGGCCCGCATCGCTCACGTAACGCCAGTACTTTGCCTTGCTATTGACTCTCGCGACTGAGGTATCTCCCACAGCTGGCAACGACCTTCGAAAGATCGCGTGTCAACAAGGGAACATGCCATTACTCTTTTGCAAGCTCTCCGACGGACGTCTGCCATATGAGCGCTGCGATGATATTATTTGGCAATACTCGGGGTCCCGGGCTTTGTTCTGTTGTTTGCAAGGCTGTTTCGTGTTGACGAGAGTGTTGTGGGTGAAAGCAAAGAGGAAGAGCGATGTCCTCAGTGGAGAGAAGTTGAGAAGATGGGCACTCCGCAATCGGCGGCCTTGGCATTAGGGCTTCGGCGAGCATCCGAGAAAATCAGCATTTCCTCTCTGCTTGAGACGCCACCCTTCATTTCATCAACTTCAGTATGGCGAAAAGAAAGCGCAACAATGCCCAGGCTACGGCTGTCAAGAAGCAAGCCGTCTCTGCAGGTATTCCTTCGCCTCCATCTGATGTTACAACCTCTTTCGAGCCCACCCATGCGAATTCAGTCGTCCTTCCTGAAGACATCGAGATATCCGTAGAAACCTTGCAGACATTGGCCCAATACCCGGCCATCATCAAGTCGAAAGCATGCAAAGATCTCCGTACAGCAGTATATGGGTTCCGACAGGCATGCACTACTGGATTGAACGCAGCAGCTGGTAAGCACCAGAGCATCTCCGGGTCATGCCACACGACTAATGACATGGGCAGAGGGCAACAACCTGACCGCACGCATATCTGGCGCTCTCACCGATGGCAAGTATACTGATGCGCTGATTCTGCTCGCTGAGATGCGCATCTGCAAGGAGACGCCTACCCTTGGAGCTTTGTGTCGTTGGGTCCGTACGCTTGACGTCGTCTCTGGCCTTTCGGATCCGGTCAAGGAGATCAGCAAACCTGTCGCTGCTCGTTCGACGAAAAATCTCGAACTTTTGCAGGTCCTGGATTCCATTCTTCGTGTAACTGGGCCGACAGACACCAATCCTGCAAGCGTATTTGGAAGTTCCGAACCTATCGCTCTCCAGCAAGTCTGGGATCTCCGCAATGGCAAGCAGCCTGTGCGCCAAACACGTGCCAATGTGCTCGACAAGACCATCTTCAAATCTTGTCCCCCAGACCTCAAGAATCGCTTCCGCGTCATTGAAACGACCACCGGCCCGAACAGGAAACCTCCAAACCTTTACCCGGCAGTATTGTTCGCATCCACAAATGACACAATTCCATTACTCAAAGGTACCACCAAGCCTGAGTGCCATAAGCATCCGGTCGTGCCCAATCTGCGAGTCATCAAAGATGTCCTATCGCCCGAGGAATGTTCATCCATCATTGCCGCTGGAGAAAGCATGGAGTTCATTCCTGATGCACCGTTGCGACCGGAAGGCGAGGACAGCAGCGTACTTGCACACAACTTCTACTGGGTCGTCGATCAAGAATTCCATGACAAGTTGTGGGAAAGAGTGAAGCCGTTTGTGCCGGAGACGGTAGCTGAGAAGCAAATACGTGGTATCAACCGCCGCTTCAGAGTATACCGATACGTACCTGGAGCAGAGTACAGATGTCACATTGGTTCGTAGTGTCTTGGTGTCAACAAGATGAATGTGTTTGCTGACTTCACGCCTAGACGGGGCATGGCCACCCTCTGGCATCCACCCCACTACAGATGCCTATCAATACGACGCATCCCCACCGAGTGGCCGTCAATCCAGCCTCTTCACATTCCTCATCTATCTGAACGATGAGTTCAAGGGCGGGGAAACGACTTTCTTCATACCCAGCGTTCGGGAGGGAGTCATGAATGCATATCCTGTAAAACCGCTGCAAGGTAGCGTTGCTGTGTTTCCTCATGGCGAAGCACAGGGCGCACTGCTGCACGAAGGGACAGGTGTGATTGAAGGAGCAAAATATGTCATCCGGACAGATGTCGAGTACGATGTTGATGCTACCAGCACCGATTGAGAAAGAAGGACCACGTCGGGTTCCTGGATGCTACCAAGAGCCACTCGTAAAGATCCAGGCATCGAAGCATCGTGTTCAGGCGCTATGGATGCCTGTTCGCCTCCAAGGGCTTCGTGATCATTCCGTCAAACAGCATTTCACTCTTGGAACGAGCCGGAGACTCTCGCGTTTGCTGTCTGTGTCTCGATGGCCATCGCTGCACCGCAAATTCGGACCATATCCAAACTCGCTCCGCAAGACTTCATGGGGTCGCTGAACGCTGGAGCCGATCTCGCCGTCGTAGAGCCCATTTGCCGGTTGCGGCTCCACATCTTGCTTCTTTGTCCTCCAGCAGAATCTGCAAGGATCTCAAATGGTGCCTGCACCAGAACGTGGGGAATCTGGGGATGTGAAGCTAAAGGCTGCGCCAAGTGCTTTGCATCAGCACGCGAAGCGAAGCGGAAAGCGGTCGCATCTATGAAGCAATGACAAGGCGAGATGTTGTGTTGCATTGTGCCTTTCAAATCCTTCTCAATTTACATCGCGGTTTGTGATGTGGATGACTCCTGCTGCTTCATTGCTTCGGTTCCTTGGCGGTCCAGCTGATTCGCACAAACACTTGCTCTCGACATGGTCGGACATTGTCGAAACAAACACAGGCCGTTGACAAGCAATGCGCTATATCAAGCCAAGAGTGGTCCCGTCGAGCTCTCTGTTCAGCACACTGCTTTCACCGAAAAGCGGCCGCCCCCACAGCGTGGCAGTGCATGGTTCATCCTTCCTCCACCTCCACATCCCGGCTGAACATTGGAGGAATGCGGGGATCTCCCAGGCCGAACTGGTCCGTGGTGGGGTTTGTACATGAGAATAAGTACTTTGAGCATGCACTTTCTGGTGCCGCAGACATTGTTACTGCTGTGCTACAGACGATGAGGGCATATCTCGGGTTGTCGCTGCTGGCGACGTCGGCTACTGTGGCTGCCGGCCAAGGAGGCATGGCTTCACCCGCCTCATTATTGATTGAAGATGGAACTAACACAAAACAGCAATTACTGCTGACGGCAGAAACTTTACCCTGACGGGAGACAATGTTTCGTACCTGTTCCACGCAGATGCAACCACTGGAGACCTCACCTCGGATCACTTTGGAGGTCCAACAGCGGACTTTGTCCCAGCTGCAGTCATCATCGCTCAGGGCTGGATGGATGGTCTTGCCAACGACCGCCGCGAGTTCCCAGACGTCGGGCGTAGCGATGTTCGTCTCCCTGCAATCCACATAAGACATGCAGATGGAAGCACAGTCTCAGCCCTGACATACGAGTCCCACGAGATTGTAGCAGGGAAACCGGTACTTCCTGGACTTCCTTCGACGTACGGCAGTGCGAATGACGTTACCACAATCATCGTGAGGCTGTACGACAATGTCTCAGATGTTTCTGCGGCTCTTCATTACTCCATCTTTCCAAAGTACAACGCTATTGCACGCAGCTTTCAACTAAGCAACAATGGCACTCAAAACCTCACTATTGAGCGTGCTGCAAGCTTCAGTGTCGATTTACCCAACATCGACCTTTTGATGACATCGCTCCACGGAGACTGGGCGCACGAGGCCAATCGAGTGACGAAAAAGATCGACTGGGGCGAGCAAGGCTTCCGCTCCACTGCCGGCTACTCTTCCCACCTTCACAATCCATTCTTCGCTCTCACCTCACCCGACACCACAGAGACTCAGGGCGAAGCATGGGGCTTCAATCTCGTCTACACTGGTAGCTTCGAGGCCGTGACGGAGCGCTTCTCGAACGGTTACGTTCGTGTCCTGCTCGGAATGAACCCTCTGCACACATCTCTTGGTGTTGCGCCTGGCGAGACCTGGACTTCCCCCGAAGCTGTTGCTGTATACTCTACAGAGGGACTTGGAGGCATGTCTCGATCCTTCCACGACTTGTACCGTAATCATCTCTCCCGCTCCAATCACACGTTGAAGACTCGGCCGGTGCTGCTCAATTCATGGGAGGGACTAGGATTCAACATCAGCGACACCCGCATCGTCAATCTCGCAGGAGAGAGCGCCGACCTGGGTGTGACCCTTCTCGCAATGGACGACGGTTGGTTCGGCGTCGAATATCCCCGCGACAACGATACTATGGGTCTTGGAGACTGGACGCCGAACCCAGCCAAGTTTCCTGTTGGACTGAACCCGTTCGTTGAACAAATCAACAACCTTACCGTAGCAAACACATCCACGCCAATGCAGTTCGGTATCTGGATGGAGCCAGAGATGGTAGACCCAAACTCTACGCTGTATCATGAACATCCAGACTGGGCTTTACATTCTGGTAAATATGCGAGATCTTTGACCAGAAACCAGCTGGTGCTCAATATGGGCTTGGGGGAAGTCCAAGAATATGTCATCAACTTCGTCTCTAACATTCTTCGTTCGGCACACATCCAATATGTGAAATGGGACAACAACAGAGCGATGCACGAACTGCCGACTCCCGCCGCAGAGCACGAGTACATGCTAGGTCTCTACCGTGTCATCGACAACCTAACAACTACCTTCCCGGACGTCCTCTTCGAAGGCTGTGCATCTGGTGGCGGTCGCTTCGACGCTGGTCTTCTTCACTACTGGCCACAGCACTGGACCTCCGACAACACCGATGCCTCGGACCGCCTCACCATCCAGATGGGCACCTCGCTGGTATACCCACCTTCCGCTATGGGCTGCCACGTCTCAGCAGTGCCCAACGGCGTCACTCAACGCAACATATCCATAGAGTACCGCGCTCACGTAGCTCTGATGTGCGGCTCATTCGGCTTCGAATTGAACCCAACGGAGTTGAGCGCAGAGGAAAGATCCGCCATCCCCGGCATCATGGAGGAGTCCGCGACCGTCAACCCGCTCGTCATCACAGGTGACTTCTACCGTCTCGTCCTCCCAGATAATTCCAATTGGCCAGCCATGCAATTCGTCTCAAAAGATCAGAGTGAATCTGCTGTTTTTGCTTTTCAACAAAAAGCTACTGTCAAGCCTGCGCCGCCGCCATTGAGACTGCAGGGTTTGGACAAAACGGCGAGGTATAAGAACAGCGTTGACAATGGAACTTACAGCGGTGCTACGTATATGAATGCGGGCTTGAATTTGGAGTGGATGCAGGCAGACTACCAGAGTAAGCTGTTCTGGTTGCGGAAAGTTTGATGCATTTGATAGCATGATGTGGTACGAATGATATCAAGCATAAAAAGCGACTGTTATTATGATCCTTGGCTTTTGCTTTCTTGGCATGGTTCGTTCCAGACAGCGGGCCGACAATGATGATGAGCGCTTCAGGCAATCCTTGAGCTCGCAAGTGGTGGTGAGCATGCGCCAGCTTATGCCAGGCAGGGCTGTCGATATCAAGATCTTCAAATGAGGTTCTCGATATGTGTGTCTCCCTCCGCCAACTATCGCGCGATTTGCCAGCCTGAACTTTTCTAGCGGCTCTCGCACTCGTCGCTATGTCGAGAGACTATGTTCGAAATCTCACGGATTGAACGAGGTGACGAACGATTTTCGTGAAAATCTTGGGTATATTGTCGTTAAATTTCTGTACACATCAGGTAGCCTGCTGCGGCTTCCTGTTCTTTTTCCTTGCAACAAGCGCTGCTTTTCACATATGCTTCCTGATGTCTCCCATGAAAAATGAGAGGATGATGCAAGTACCTCCAAACGCGATGCTGATCCAGTACGGCCATCTGTACGCCTCTGCAAATGCCAGCTGGGTGTATTTGATAACCTGCGCAACGAGTCAGTGTGGCTCGAGAACATCCGACGTTCCCCAGATGTTTCACTTACAATGTCGTACACGTATGGCTTGCCTGAGTCCTTGATAAAGCCTCCGTTGTTGATGTAATCATGCAGCTGTGTGTATTGTGCTTGTGCGGCCTAGTAATGGAAGTTAGAGCTAGCTCTCGAGTCGGTCATGAGCAAGTACTTACCATCGTGTACAGCTTGTTAACATCTGCCGTGACCTGGGCAAGGGAGACAATGTTGACATAGTCCGCCAAACCGCCTTCTGTGAGTGACAGGGTAGCCAGTGGTGTAATGTAGCCAGGGTTGAGCTTGTGGTAGAAGATGTTGTAGTAAACGGTGAATCCGATGGCACCTCCGACGTAACGGATGGCAAGCGTGATTGCAGTGACGGTTCCAATGAACTCGGTCGGACACACGACCTGAGCAATGATGGAACATGGAATGATGACGGCACCGACAGAGATCGAGGCGAGAGTAATGATGGGGTACACAGTGGGCGAGAGGTTGGTGGTGTTGGCGACAGACATGGCACCGACGAAGCCAGTCATCATGACGGTCCAGAAGATCATGAGAAACTTGGTGCGACCTTTGGTGACGCCTATGAGCACGAGACCGAGAACAGCGCCGAAGATGATGCCGAATCCAATGGGTAAAGTGCGAATACCGATGCCAATGGGGTCATTACCTGACAAGCTGTTAATGACGAACTCTTTGAGATAGCTGTATCCTGAATTTTCACTCACCATACATGTTGTAGGTCTGTGTGGGCCAGAAAAGGAGGATGACGAAGAAGTTGCCGCCACTGAAGAAGGTGATGAGGAGGACCACAATCATCGATCGCTTATCTTTCTTGAAAAGACCTTTTGGACACATTGGGAATTTTGCAAGCTTCATCTCCCAGACGAAGAAAAGAATGATGGCGACGACGCCAATGATGAACGGAACCAGGGTGTGCGCACTGCCCCAAGAGTACTGCCAAGCATGTTAGCATACGCAATGGTCTCGAAGAGTAACAAGCTGGACTAACCTGCTCAGCTCCCCACTGCATGCCCATCATGAAGCAAGTGATGCCGATAATGCTTAGCACACCACCGACGTAGTCAACCTCCTTGAGGATGTCCTTCGCCGGGCGTTTCTTGTTGTACCGAGCCGCAGGATCCTTGTATATGAAGACGACCAAGAGCAGACCGATGAAGTTCCACACACCGACGAGAATGCCAACGTATCGCCAGTTGGAAGCTCTGGCGATAAGCTGAGCCCATAGGGGAGATGGGCAAAACGGCAAGATGGTGAAAACGACCAGCCCAACGTACATGCTGCGCTTCCGGATAGGGACGAGCTCAGACGTTCCAGAAAGCGCAATCAACTCGTTCAATCCAGCACCGAATCCCGAAATCACCTGTCCGGCTAAAGTTTGAAGTCAGCAATTGTGAAGAATCCTGGAAGAACAATACATACCAATCGCAGTGTTGATTTCGTTGGCAGTTGACACGACAATTGGTCCAATGATCAGAGCGACTTGGCCGACGGCAGCGACCCATTTGCGACCGAAGAGATCGGACATGGCGCCGACGAAAGGACACAGTGCAGCGTTGGGAATCAGATATCCAATGACCAGCCATAGCCATCGACCTCCAGCGCCTCCAATCTCGCCGTAGATATCTGGGAGAACACTGCCGAAGAGGAAAAGTGGAATTTGCGATCCTACCCACAAGAATGACATTGCAGTCAAAGACATCGCAAGCTGGAGATCCATCTGCATTGAAACATCAGTATGCGTACGACTTCCATCAGGAACTCAATGGTCTCACATGCTGGTGCACATATGGGTTCTCATCTCCATCTCTCGCCTTATCTCCAAGGTGTCCATGGGATTGCATTCCAAGCACACTGTCGTGCGTCAATTCGGGCCGGAGAGAGTTGATCGGCTCGAGATTGTCGCCACTGCTATTGCTGTCTGCAGTGTAGCGATTCATCTCGGCCTTTTCGGCCGTTGCAAAGTCCCTTTCAGCCATGATTGTTGAGGTGTCGTAGAAGCAGAGAGACAACAACTACGGCGTGGCGGGTCGCGGAAGGAAGAAAGGGATCGGTCATCTCATATAGCGGCCGTTATTTCGCTGCGCACTTGCCTCGGTGGTTCGTTCCCCAGCTGCCCCAGAATTTGGGAGGATCGCCTCCACTCGCTCCATTCCTGTGGCGTCCGACTTGAGCTAAATCTCCACGAGAGCCAACTCTAACCAGCAAGCCTACCTCGGCGATCTGGCCGCGCGAGCTGGCCAATGGTTGTGTCCATACATCAGGTGACAGTCTTCACTTGGCGAAGACGACGAGTTTTGGCTTTAGATTGTTTGTGGGTCGCGCTCTGCGCCAGGCTCCTTTAGGGTAGACCCCTCACTAACCCGCGTGGTCGTGATGCGCGGAAGGGAACCTTTAGGAAGTACAGACCGAGCCAGAACATCTTGGCCTCCAAAGACGAGATGTTTAGGTAAAGAAAAGGCGGCAAGCTGCGAGGACAAGAACGCCGCAACAGACAAGCGGGACTGATGTATTCCTTCGTGGACTTTTTAGGACGCCTGCGGCCTGACCCCGCGGCGACGCAAGCATGGCATCGGAATGCCAGAGTCCGTCGACGTCGTGAAATCGGTACATGCCGGAATACGGCGCAGCACTCGGGCCAAGTGACTCTATTGAGACGCAGCTGCGGTCAAGCTGGCCTGTCCTGCGTGTTGGCAACCACAAGCAGTCGAGCATCGTTCAACAGAGGCCGAGGAAGAACGACAGGCGGTGTCGAAGACCAGTGTTGTTCAAACCTTAACTGGTATTAAAAGTGATAGTGAGAAGTGTTACTACTAGCCTTTTTGGCGGTAGTAATAAGTAATAAGTGGGATTGATATAGAAAATCTCGATTAGTAAAAGTAAGAAGTGGTATTAAAAAGTGTTACTAGATAGTAACACTTTTTACTAAAATAGTAAGATAGTAATACATTTACTTAGAGATTTAACATAGCTTAATCAAAGTGTACTATACTCTATCGTCCTAGTAGGAAAGTAGTAAAATAGTAGTGAAT